>JAXIVJ010010829.1:30000-45835 GCA_036785665.1 Chirona hameri | reverse complement strand
ATCGCAGATGCTGTGAATGATCGAAGAGAATGATTAGTGCATATGCAGTCTGGCGGGTATAAAGATGAAATGGTATTACCAGCTAGCATTTTACAAGTGACAGAATGTCATCAGATAAAGTAGGGCATTTATCAGCTGACACGGATACATCCCCGGTGTGCAGTGCTATTCGTGGGCTCTCGGCAGCACTCAGAATTGGCGGCTGCCGCCGGGTGCCATATATATCAATAATTTATGTTGTTATCACACGGTAAGAATAACACCTCCGTCAGGCTGTGACCGGATCACGTGGTGAGAAATGACTGCACTGAAAGCCAATCGACCATCGACGGCGCTCGGCGATAGGGAGATGGATGGACGGATGGGCGAGAGGGAGATGGATGGACGGATGGCAGGTCACCAGCGCGTTGAGAGCATCGACTGAAATTTGCCAGGGCTGCTCACAAAGTCTATTGCTCTCTGTAATTCACACCAGAGAGCATAAGAAGAAGTTATATTATTTATATTATTTTATGTATTATATATAATATATATTAATTATAATATAATATATATATATATATATATATATATATATATATATATATATATATATATATATATATATATATCTATCTATCTATCTATCTATCTATCTATCTATCTATCTATCTATCTATCTATCTATCTATCTATCTATCTATCTATCTATCTATCTATCTATCTATCTATCTATCTATCTATCTATCTATCTATCTATCTATCTATCTATCTATCTATCTATCTATCTATCTATCTATCTATCTATCTATCTATCTATCTATCTATCTATCTATCTATCTATCTATCTATCTATCTATCTATCTATCTATCTATCTATCTATCTATCTATCTATCTATCTATCTATCTATCTATCTATCTATCTATCTATCTATCTATCTATCTATCTATCTATCTATCTATCTATCTATCTATCTATCTATCTATCTATCTATCTATCTATCTATCTATCTATCTATCTAGCTAGCTAGCTAGCTAGCTAGCTAGCTAGCTAGCTAGCTAGCTATCTATCTATCTATCTATCTATCTATCTATCTATCTATCTATCTATCTATCTATCTATCTATCTATCTATCTATCTATCTATCTATCTATCTATCTATCTATCTATCTATCTATCTATCTATCTATCTATCTATCTATCTATCTATCTATCTATCTATCTATCTATCTATCTATCTATCTATCTATCTATCTATCTATCTATCTATCTATCTATCTATCTATCTATCTATCTATCTATCTATCTATCTATCTATCTATCTATCTATCTATCTATCTATCTATCTATCTATCTATCTATCTATCTATCTATCTATATATATATATATATATATATATATATATATATATATATATATATATATAATATTATATTACTAAGCATAAGAAGAAGGAACGTAAGCGCTTGCCGCGTCCAGCTATGCTACCCTGCACCCTGAACTCATTGACCCATGGTCTGCTCCAGTAATCCCTTAAAAACTGTTACCGTACCGTAGTCCCCGCCAGCCGCGGTACACCTGGTGCTGTCTCCTGTCCACTGTCCAGGTACTACTCACCGTACCGGAGTCCCCGCCAGTCGCGGTACACCTGGTGCTGTCTCCTGTCCAGGTACTCGGCGGCTGCCCCGGCGGCCAGCAGCGCCGGCAGCCAGACCGTGATCACGACACTGAGCGCCATCTCACGCCGGCTTCTCACATGACCCGCGCCGCAACGCCACAGACCGACCAGCGCCACGCTCACCACCCGACTGAACGACGGCCGCCCGGACGGCGACACCGGCGCCGCCGCCGCCGCCGCCGCCGCGCGGGACCGCCCCCGCCACCCTCCCCTCCCCGCGCCGTCCCGCGGCCTGAGTCATTAGAGCACCTGAGGGGGGAGGGAGGGAGGGTGTGGCCGAGGTCATGGTGATGAAGCGTATGACGCAGTGGTTGGGCGACTATTTGAAAGATACAGGTTTGACATTTCAGATGATCGAGTTAGAAATGGTTCAACATTAATTATCATACCTATTCTTTTGGACACTTGGGTTTGTTAAATTTTATAGACTGCGCTTGTTAAAATTTGGAATTTTCGAGCCAAAAATCTAGTTTACGCATTGAAGGATGGAATCCCAGTCATTTGGTAGTCATCACTTGGCTTGCATCAAAAAGTGCCGTAAAGATCGTTTGCTTTACCTATATTTGTTTTACAGATTTGATAAATTTATAGAATTGTTGTTTTGAATTTTATCTTCTTTACAAAACCATATGCCTAAATGTGTGCATACGACATCTTTTCAGCCAGCTGTCCTGTCATTCGGAGCAACACATTTGGTGCATTCCTAAGCATTACAAATTATCAAAGCTCCTATATAAAGGGCAAATTCAAACCGTTTGACAGAGATGGACTCGAAAACCCTTGTTGGTGGACCCAAAACCCATATATTCTCTGAATCAGCATGATGGCAGGCAAGTTTATGTACCACTACCACCCAGATCGGACCTCTATAGTTTTCAAGTAGATTGTGAAAGCGATAATTTTTTTAAGAATGCAATGACATTCGTATTTAGTGGCCCGAATTTCTGCATTTCTGCATATGTTGCGCTTTTGTGACATTCATTCTGCAGCCATACGAAAACAACACGCTAGGGTTGTGAATTCATTGTTGAATCAGTACCTACCTTGGTTGAATATTATTAATCCTGGCGATCCTAGTCCAAATTTATATTAGTGTGGCTGGCAGCATATATTTTTTTTTAGGTAGCGTGGAATTTGTTAAAGGGAATGTTTCACCTTTGTATTAGTTTTAAACTGAGATAGCCATTATCTTGGGCCGTTATTGAAATGTCTAAATTACTAAGGTCATTTTTCCCAAAACTTAACCATTTTTAAGCAATGTAATTTCCCATTTGCAAAATGACTCCAGGCTGGTGCAGCCGCTGATTGGCTGATAGCCACTTCTACAGCCAATCCCACTTTGTCATCCAATTAGCACGTCATTCGCCCAAATTTAAAAACTGAATTTGCATAAAGTGAAGTGACTTTTCCGGTGAAAAATATCACCATCGTTTTCAGCAGCACTTACTTCATATTTTCTACTGCAACCAGCGTATATTTGACAACTTTCAGAAAGGTGAAACATTCCCTTTAAGAACAACACACTAGGGTTGTGTGTTCAGTGTTGAATCAGTACCTACCTAGGTTGAATATAATTAATCCTGGCGATCCTATAGCCCAAATTTATTTTAGTGTGGCGGGTAGGATGTATTTTTTCAAGTGGTGCTTTATTGTGTCAGTATTATTTGGTTGTGTGTTATTCTGATAGCATGAAAAGTCCAATCTTGGAACGTGTCTGGGCAGTGTCCTAGGATTGCTCTGGAGCTGGGGTGCGGAGTGGAAAGTTCTGGCCAAAAATAAGTATAAAGAGTGGAAAATTCAACCAAAAAAACACCAGTATCAGTTGGTGGGCTTATGGCATACTGGGAGGAGCGCTCTAAAATTGGATTCATGATCGTGGCCTTGGCATAGTGGGGATAAATATAAATTTAGAGCACTAACAGAGCACTCTAAAATTAGATTCATGACCGTGGCCTTATGGCATACTGAGAGGAACGCTCTAAAATTAGATTCATGACCGTGGTCTTATGGCATACTGGAAGGAGTATTCTAAAATTAGATTCATGACCGTGGTCTTGGCAGTGAGGGAGAAATATAAATTTAGAGCACTCGCCCGAGGAGACACCGCCAGGTACTTAATTTCCCGGGCAACGCCGGGTACTCCCGCTAGTATAATTACAAATCAACTATAACGGCTACTGACTATGTCATTGCACTCTAACAGCCTCTTCAGACTCTAACAGCCTATTCAGACATGTGGGACCTTGCGTTGGTGGCGGATGTGGTTGCCGAGAAGCAGAGTGTCCCAGATAGACAAGATTGCAGAAGTTTGATTGAGCCGTGAGCCACTCTCGGGGAGTCCGGTCTATGGAGTATTGAGTATCCCAATTGACCTCGGGCGCAAAAGTGTCTCACAGCGAGGAAGAACAAGTTGGGAAGTCATAAACTCCTCTGACATAACGTTCTGGGACTGTAGAGTCACACATGACGGACCGGTTTGTATACTGCAGACAATCCTGCAACTCTTCTCGGTGACAATCCTAGCAGTGTGTGTATATTCCAACGTATTGCTTGTGAGACATGGCATACCATTCACGGTATTTCCGATAGCGCCAGGTACCGATCGTCACGGTATTACCGATAACGCCAGGTACCGATCGTCACGGTATTACCGATAACGCTATGTACCGATTGTCACGGTATTACCGATAACGTCAGGTACCGATCGTCACGGTATTACCGATAACGCTAGGCACCGATCGTCACGATATTACCGATAACGTTACGTACGGATCGTCACGGTATTACCGATTACGCTAGGCACCGATCGTCACGGTACTACCGATAACGTTACGTACGGATCGTCACGGTATTACCAATAACGTTACATACGGATCGTCACGGTATTACCGATAACGCCAGGTACCGATCGTCACGGTATTACCGATAACGTTATGTACGGATCGTCACGATATTACCAATAACGTTACTTACGGATCGTCACGGTATTACCAATAACGCCAGGTACCGATCGTCACGGTATTACCGATAACGTTACGTACGGATCGTCACGGTATTACCAATAACGTTACATACGGATCGTCACGGTATTACCGATAACGCCAGGTACCGATCGTCACGGTATTACCGATAACGTTATGTACGGATCGTCACGATATTACCAATAACGTTACTTACGGATCGTCACGGTATTACCAATAACGCCAGGTACCGATCGTCACGGTATTACCGATAACGTTATGTACGGATCGTCACGGTATTACCAATAACGTTACTTACGGATCGTCACGGTATTACCAATAACGCTAGGTACCGATCGTCACGGTATTACCGATAAGCCTCGGTATCGATTGTTACGGTTTACCGGTAACGTTACGTACGGATCGTCCCGGTATTTCCGGTAACGTTACGTACGGATCGTCCCGGTATTCAGCCGGTAACGTTACGTACGGATCGTTCCGGTGTTTCCGGTAACGTTACGTACGGATCGTTCCGGTATTTCCGGTAACGTTACGTACGGATCGTCCCGGTATTCAGCCGGTAACGTTACGTACGGATCGTTCCGGTGTTTCCGGTAACGTTACGTACGGATCGTTCCGGTATTTCCGGTAACGTTACGTACGGATCGTCCCGGTATTTCCGGTAACGTTACGTACGGATCGTCCCGGTATTCAGCCGGTAACGTTACGTACGGATCGTTCCGGTATTTCCGGTAACGTTACGTACGGATCGTCCTGGTATTTCCGGTAACGTTACGTACGGATCGTCCCGGTATTCAGCCGGTAACGTTACGTACGGATCGTTCCGGTGTTTCCGGTAACGTTACGTACGGATCGTCCCGGTATTCAGCCGGTAACGTTACGTACGGATCGTCCCGGTATTTAGGTACGGATCGTCACGGCTAATACCGGTAACTTCAGGTAGCGATCGTCTTTGCATGACTTGTGGGTCCCCAGGGCATGACATACCATACTAACTAGTACATATACAGAATGATTAGAAATAGCCTGAAGCTCATTGATAATGCACAAAAATATAAAATAAAGTAAGAATTCAATATTTAATCCTTACTTAAATATTTAATCCTTACTTTATTGTATATTTGTGTGTATTATCAATGAGCACCAGGCTATTTCTAACCATCATGTATATACATACCATGCTCAGTCCTATCATCCATTAAAAAAAACTAGTACATAATGCGTGCAACCTGGCTGATCCTTATCTTCGGATAATTATGGTATCATATGCTACCGATCATATTCGAACTATTAGTTTAACATTCGCCGCAGTTCAGGCCTTGAAAGGAACCCGTAGCACCGACACAAGCTTCAAGATGTATGGATAACGAACGTTTAAGGAAATGACCTTGTACGCCTGTATATGTATTCAACGTTATATTCAGGTCATGTCAAGACGAACAGGCCAACAGAGGACAAGTTTGAAGGCACCTATTCTGGCTTTGAGACTTCATCAGATAACCGCAGGCCCATTTTGTTATCTTAATTAGTGCTCGCTTAATCACCAGCCTCTCTCCCGCCTCTCACTGTCTTCAGATCAGCATCCTAGCAGGGTCTGCTGACCTCCCGCAGTACTCGGAGTTTCCCTAATGCCGGACTGGTGGACGATCTGGTGAATGAATGGGCGGGAAGACAGGGCACTGGGCAGTTTAATGAATGAAGGAGCGGGAACACTAACTCTGATCAGCCTCGTGAGTGAAGCCCGGCTGCGCTGTGGCGAGGGACCTGCTGGGCCGATGGCCGATACAGTCTCGTGAGTGAAGCCCGGCTGCGCTGTGTGCTGTGTCGTGGGACCTGCTGGGCCGATGGCCGATACAGTCTCGTGAGTGAAGCCCGGCTGTGCTGTGTGCTGTGTCGTGGGACCTGCTGGGCCGATGGCCGATACAGTCTCGTGAGTGAAGCCCGGCTGTGCTGTGTGCTGTGTCGTGGGACCTGCTGGGCCGATGGCCGATACAGTCTCGTGAGTGAAGCCCGGCTGTGCTGTGTGCTGTGTCGTGGGACCTGCTGGGCCGATGGCCGATACAGTCTCGTGAGTGAAGCCCGGCTGTGCTGTGTGCTGTGTCGTGGGACCTGCTGGGCCGATGGCCGATACAGTCTCGTGAGTGAAGCCCGGCTGTGCTGTGTGCTGTGTCGTGGGACCTGCTGGGCCGATGGCCGATACAGTCTCGTGAGTGAAGCCCGGCTGCGCTGTGTGCTGTGTCGTGGGACCTGCTGGGCCGATGGCCGATACAGTCTCGTGAGTGAAGCCCGGCTGTGCTGTGTGCTGTGTCGTGGGACCTGCTGGGCCGATGGCCGATACAGTCTCGTGAGTGAAGCCCGGCTGTGCTGTGTGCTGTGTCGTGGGACCTGCTGGGCCGATGGCCGATACAGTCTCGTGAGTGAAGCCCGGCTGTGCTGTGTGCTGTGTCGTGGGACCTGCTGGGCCGATGGCCGATACAGTCTCGTGAGTGAAGCCCGGCTGTGCTGTGTGCTGTGTCGTGGGACCTGCTGGGCCGATGGCCGATACAGTCTCGTGAGTGAAGCCCGGCTGTGCTGTGTGCTGTGTCGTGGGACCTGCTGGGCCGATGGCCGATACAGTCTCGTGAGTGAAGCCCGGCTGTGCTGTGTGCTGTGTCGTGGGACCTGCTGGGCCGATGGCCGATACAGTCTCGTGAGTGAAGCCCGGCTGTGCTGTGTGCTGTGTCGTGGGACCTGCTGGGCCGATGGCCGATACAGTCTCGTGAGTGAAGCCCGGCTGTGCTGTGTGCTGTGTCGTGGGACCTGCTGGGCCGATGGCCGATACAGTCTCGTGAGTGAAGCCCGGCTGTGCTGTGTGCTGTGTCTTGGGACCTGCTGGGCCGATGGCCGATACAGTCTCGTGAGTGAAGCCCGGCTGTGCTGTGTGCTGTGTCGTGGGACCTGCTGGGCCGATGGCCGATACAGTCTCGTGAGTGAAGCCCGGCTGTGCTGTGTGCTGTGTCGTGGGACCTGCTGGGCCGATGGCCGATACAGTCTCGTGAGTGAAGCCCGGCTGTGCTGTGTGCTGTGTCGTGGGACCTGCTGGGCCGATGGCCGATACAGTCTCGTGAGTGAAGCCCGGCTGTGCTGTGTGCTGTGTCGTGGGACCTGCTGGGCCGATGGCCGATACAGTCTCGTGAGTGAAGCCCGGCTGTGCTGTGTGCTGTGTCGTGGGACCTGCTGGGCCGATGGCCGATACAGTCTCGTGAGTGAAGCCCGGCTGTGCTGTGTGCTGTGTCGTGGGACCTGCTGGGCCGATGGCCGATACAGTCTCGTGAGTGAAGCCCGGCTGTGCTGTGTGCTGTGTCGTGGGACCTGCTGGGCCGATGGCCGATACAGTCTCGTGAGTGAAGCCCGGCTGTGCTGTGTGCTGTGTCGTGGGACCTGCTGGGCCGATGGCCGATACAGTCTCGTGAGTGAAGCCCGGCTGTGCTGTGTGCTGTGTCGTGGGACCTGCTGGGCCGATGGCCGATACAGTCTCGTGATTGAAGCCCGGCTGTGCTGTGTGCTGTGTCGTGGGACCTGCTGGGCCGATGGCCGATACAGTCTCGTGAGTGAAGCCCGGCTGTGCTGTGTGCTGTGTCGTGGGACCTGCTGGGCCGATGGCCGATACAGTCTCGTGAGTGAAGCCCGGCTGTGCTGTGTGCTGTGTCGTGGGACCTGCTGGGCCGATGGCCGATACAGTCTCGTGAGTGAAGCCCGGCTGTGCTGTGTGCTGTGTCGTGGGACCTGCTGGGCCGATGGCCGATACAGTCTCGTGAGTGAAGCCCGGCTGCGCTGTGTGCTGTGTCGTGGGACCTGCTGGGCCGATGGCCGATACAGTCTCGTGAGTGAAGCCCGGCTGTGCTGTGTGCTGTGTCGTGGGACCTGCTGGGCCGATGGCCGATACAGTCTCGTGAGTGAAGCCCGGCTGTGCTGTGTGCTGTGTCGTGGGACCTGCTGGGCCGATGGCCGATACAGTCTCGTGAGTGAAGCCCGGCTGTGCTGTGTGCTGTGTCGTGGGACCTGCTGGGCCGATGGCCGATACAGTCTCGTGAGTGAAGCCCGGCTGTGCTGTGTGCTGTGTCGTGGGACCTGCTGGGCCGATGGCCGATACAGTCTCGTGAGTGAAGCCCGGCTGTGCTGTGTGCTGTGTCGTGGGACCTGCTGGGCCGATGGCCGATACAGTCTCGTGAGTGAAGCCCGGCTGTGCTGTGTGCTGTGTCGTGGGACCTGCTGGGCCGATGGCCGATACAGTCTCGTGAGTGAAGCCCGGCTGTGCTGTGTGCTGTGTCGTGGGACCTGCTGGGCCGATGGCCGATACAGTCTCGTGAGTGAAGCCCGGCTGTGCTGTGTGCTGTGTCGTGGGACCTGCTGGGCCGATGGCCGATACAGTCTCGTGAGTGAAGCCCGGCTGTGCTGTGTGCTGTGTCGTGGGACCTGCTGGGCCGATGGCCGATACAGTCTCGTGAGTGAAGCCCGGCTGTGCTGTGTGCTGTGTCGTGGGACCTGCTGGGCCGATGGCCGATACAGTCTCGTGAGTGAAGCCCGGCTGTGCTGTGTGCTGTGTCGTGGGACCTGCTGGGCCGATGGCCGATACAGTCTCGTGAGTGAAGCCCGGCTGTGCTGTGTGCTGTGTCGTGGGACCTGCTGGGCCGATGGCCGATACAGTCTCGTGAGTGAAGCCCGGCTGTGCTGTGTGCTGTGTCGTGGGACCTGCTGGGCCGATGGCCGATACAGTCTCGTGAGTGAAGCCCGGCTGTGCTGTGTGCTGTGTCGTGGGACCTGCTGGGCCGATGGCCGATACAGTCTCGTGAGTGAAGCCCGGCTGTGCTGTGTGCTGTGTCGTGGGACCTGCTGGGCCGATGGCCGATACAGTCTCGTGAGTGAAGCCCGGCTGTGCTGTGTGCTGTGTCGTGGGACCTGCTGGGCCGATGGCCGATACAGTCTCGTGAGTGAAGCCCGGCTGTGCTGTGTGCTGTGTCGTGGGACCTGCTGGGCCGATGGCCGATACAGTCTCGTGAGTGAAGCCCGGCTGTGCTGTGTGCTGTGTCGTGGGACCTGCTGGGCCGATGGCCGATACAGTCTCGTGAGTGAAGCCCGGCTGTGCTGTGTGCTGTGTCGTGGGACCTGCTGGGCCGATGGCCGATACAGTCTCGTGAGTGAAGCCCGGCTGTGCTGTGTGCTGTGTCGTGGGACCTGCTGGGCCGATGGCCGATACAGTCTCGTGAGTGAAGCCCGGCTGTGCTGTGTGCTGTGTCGTGGGACCTGCTGGGCCGATGGCCGATACAGTCTCGTGAGTGAAGCCCGGCTGTGCTGTGTGCTGTGTCGTGGGACCTGCTGGGCCGATGGCCGATACAGTCTCGTGAGTGAAGCCCGGCTGTGCTGTGTGCTGTGTCGTGGGACCTGCTGGGCCGATGGCCGATACAGTCTCGTGAGTGAAGCCCGGCTGTGCTGTGTGCTGTGTCGTGGGACCTGCTGGGCCGATGGCCGATACAGTCTCGTGAGTGAAGCCCGGCTGTGCTGTGTGCTGTGTCGTGGGACCTGCTGGGCCGATGGCCGATACAGTCTCGTGAGTGAAGCCCGGCTGTGCTGTGTGCTGTGTCGTGGGACCTGCTGGGCCGATGGCCGATACAGTCTCGTGAGTGAAGCCCGGCTGTGCTGTGTGCTGTGTCGTGGGACCTGCTGGGCCGATGGCCGATACAGTCTCGTGAGTGAAGCCCGGCTGTGCTTTGCGCTGTGTCGTGGGACCTGCTGGGCCGATGGCCGATACAGTCTCGTGAGTGAAGCCCGGCTGTGCTGTGTGCTGTGTCGTGGGACCTGCTGGGCCGATGGCCGATACAGTCTCGTGAGTGAAGCCCGGCTGTGCTGTGCGCTGTGTCGTGGGACCTGCTGGGCCGATGGCCGATACAGTCTCGTGAGTGAAGCCCGGCTGTGCTGTGTGCTGTGTCGTGGGACCTGCTGGGCCGATGGCCGATACAGTCTCGTGAGTGAAGCCCGGCTGTGCTGTGTGCTGTGTCGTGGGACCTGCTGGGCCGATGGCCGATACAGTCTCGTGAGTGAAGCCCGGCTGTGCTGTGTGCTGTGTCGTGGGACCTGCTGGGCCGATGGCCGATCCGTTTGCGGCAGGTGAGAGAGAGACGGTATATTTCAGTTCGTCCGCAGCGCTGACGCGTGACAAACGGTCCGTCCTCGGCTCCGGCGCTGCCGACACACCTTCGCAGCGTGGCCAAACTGACAATGACTTCTTAGCGAACACCATGCCGTCACCACGGGTGCACTGCCCTGCCATTCTGAAGGATTGCTAGAGGTAGAGCGTAGATGCGTAGAGGGCATAACATATTTAGATATGTGCATATTGTTTCCGATCTCAGAATGCTTGCAAAGCCGTATCAAAAACTGTTAAAAAACTGCTAAGTAAACAAAAACTGTTTTCACTCTGTGTGGAATATCGACGAACAACATTGTCTGTAAACGAAGCGATTGAAAGAAAGAATTATAACACCGTGTAGTATTGAGAATGCCACAATTTTTCAATGCGTTTTGATTGTACCCTTTCGACACGCTATGCCGTAGCCTAAACACGGATATTTTTGACAGAAGATAGCACGGCCTACCACCTCTGCAAGGAATATCGCTGACAGTTCGTGTCATGAATGAACTCGAAGCGTTCGTGCGACCTTTGGAGCGCCGTGTGATGTTATCTGGCGGCCAAACTGGGGCGCCGCGGGTCCTGAGCGGGGCGGTAACTGCGGCGATAGGTGGTCTGTAGCGCCGATTACCGCCGATACTGGCTGCGATCCAGCCTACTACACTGCGGCAGGCGGGCAGACGGGCACGAGCAGCCACGTCACTCCCGGCTCCGACCGAGCCGGCCCGTGGCGGGAGGGGTCAGTTAACCGACCGACCGACCGACCGACCGACCGATCAACCCGGTCCGTGCCGGGAGGTCAGTTAATCCGCGCCGTGCCGGGGGCGTTTAGACGCACCCCCATCCCCTGAGTTATTGTTTCGAGGATAACGGAAAAACAGCAGCGCGCAGTGGCGCCAAATTTGGCACAGCTGTTTGAGCATCAATTACCCGCATTGTGTGAAAGGTTTTACCTCAGGTCATCTCAGGTCAGGTCACCAAGTCACGTCAAGTGACCTTACCTTCAAAAATGTATGTGGCTGTGCCGAAGCCACAGTGTATGTCCGAGATATTTACAACTTGCAGGTCATAAGTACCTACCATACTTATATCTCGGATTGTATATAGCGGTGATCTAAGGTCAGGTCAATTTCGTGACCTTTCCATTATAAGTCAATGGGAAAATATACGAATGCTTCCTATTCTGAGAATATACATTAGATCAGGTTAATTATTTCATAATCATGTTATTTTAGCTCATTCTTGATGACCCAGATGCAATTGTTGCTCAGTGACCTCTGCGAGGTCAGCTGAGGTCATCTAAGGTCACCAGTACTGTTTTGCCAATCAATCTTGATAGGATAAAGATAGAGACGTGTAAATGACACCAATGTGTTTGTCTCGTCGAGTCGCATCTCCCCATGTGCATGACCTACCTGAGTCACCAAATAACCTTGACCTGAGGTCAAATTTCGAAGTTGACCTAACTCGGGCACCATTAACTACGATTCGCAACGTCTTTACGAGACAAACACGATGGTGTCAAAATAATTGCTCTATGTTTAACCGATACAAAGTTATTGACGAAAAACTTTTTGGGAGAAAACGTAACATTTAGTGACCTCTGGAGCCTAAGCTATTGACCTAAGCTAAACTTTGAGTACAACAATGGCGATTACCTTCGTCATGAGCTTTCTATTTTTTTCCCCTTTTTCTGATTGTTCCTAGCCTAGCTAGCATGGTTCCCGAGATATTTGTAGGGTTCTGGAGCACAGTCCTATACTTGAAAATTTGGCATTTGATGAGTGGTGACCTCAATTTTGCCCTGAGCCAAAACAAAAACTGAAATAGTTTCGACATGATTTTTAACGAGTTATCTAACGGTGTTTTTGGATTCCGTCTACTTACCATAGGAGACGAGTTAGAATGGTTAGGAGACAGCGTTTAGATCCCCCCCCCCCCCTCCCTCGACACGGCGAAGGTGGCGCCGAGCACCAGCACGGCGCGAGTTAACCAACCGACCCGGCCCGTGGCGGGAGGTCAGTCAACCAACCGACCGACCAGCTGATCGTCCAACCGACCCGGCCCGTGGCGGGAGGTCAGTCAACCAACCGACCGACCAGCTGATCGTCCAACCGACCCGGCCCGTGGCGGGAGGTCAGTCAACCAACCGACCGACCAGCTGATCGTCCAACCGACCCGGCCCGTGGCGGGAGGTCAGTCAACCAACCGACCGACCAGCTGATCGTCCAACCGACCCGGCCCGTGGCGGGAGGTCAGTCAACCAACCGACCGACCAGCTGATCGTCCAACCGACCCGGCCCGTGGCGGGAGGTCAGTCAACCAACCGACCGACCAGCTGATCGTCCAACCGACCCGGCCCGTGGCGGGAGGTCAGTCAACCAACCGACCGACCAGCTGATCGTCCAACCGACCCGGCCCGTGGCGGGAGATGGTCAGTCGGACAGGTCAGATGAGCCGTCGCTGGGCGATGGGAGATGGTCAGTCGGACAGGTCAGATGAGCCGTCGCTGGGCGATGGGAGATGGTCAGTCGGACAGGTCAGATGAGCCGTCGCTGGGCGATGGGAGATGGTCAGTCGGACAGGTCAGATGAGCCGTCGCTGGGCGATGGGAGATGGTCAATCGGACAGGTCAGATGAGCCGTCGCTGGGCGATGGGAGATGGTCAGTCGGACAGGTCAGATGAGCCGTCGCTGGGCGATGGCTGGTGACGTTACATGCTGTGACGTTACAGGCTCCCCGGACGGCGGAGCTGAGCCCGGCTTATCGGTCCAATCGCCGACCGACCGACCGGTGACAAATTGGTGTCGCCGGCGCAGTGCCGCTGTGACAATCGGACGGCTGACGAGCCGCCCTGGGGCCCCGCCCCGGCACAATGCGGCACAATGCGGCCAATGAGCGGCGCTTTGAAGCTCTGCTCTGTTTACCGCGGAGTCGCCGCCCGGTATCGGATGTATTGGGCGAGCCGGACGCGTCGGCGCCGGCGGTGGGGAGGGAGGGAGGGTAGGTACGGCGGGGAGTCGCCGCCCGGTATCGGATGTATTGGGCGAGCCGGACGCGTCGGCGCCGGCGGTGGGGAGGGAGGGATGGTAGGTACGGCGGGGAGTCGCCGCCCGGTATCGGATGTATTGGGCGAGCCGGACGCGTCGGCGCCGGCGGCGGGGAGGGAGGGAGGGTCACGGTACGGCGGGGAGTCGCCGCCCGGTATCGGATGTATTGGGCGAGCCGGACGCGTCGGCGCCGGCGGCGGGGAGGGAGGGAGGGACGGTAGGTACGATTACCGTGCGTAGTCTGCAGTGTGTACCGTCACCGTGCGCGGCCGACAGTGTGCCGACAGACGCCGGGGCCGGGCTGCCACAGTGCAGTGCGCACGGTGTGCACTGTGCAGCATAGCCCCGTGCACCGCGGCCGGCTGATTGGGAGTGAAGTTGGCAGCCGACGCGCCGGCAAATGAAGACCGACACTAACAGGAGACTGGACCTCAGACGATGCGGGCATTGTTGATTCTGGCAGCGACCGGGCCGGGGCTATGTGGGAGATGCGACGCCAACAGCCAGCGCGAGCCTAGCTCATTGCGACCCGGGAATCGGTAACCACACGGATCAGGGTGGCCGGTGTCGAGCCGGGCCGACCGAACGGTCCTCTACAGTCACAGCGTAGTACACAGCCGCCGGCGCCCACACCACTGAACAGAGCGGCCCGGATGTAGCGTAGTACACCAACACGCACAAGAAACCGCGCCCGGGCGGCTATCGCCGTTGACACACACAGTGGCGGGACCGGGACGGGGCAGAGATACCGGCCTCGGACCCGGAAGCAGCAGGTGCCGGGCCGCCGGCGCTCCCGTGACGCCATGATGACGCTCCAGTGACGCCAACCGGCGGCTGGCCCGCGACCTTGCAACAATACCCGCCGCCCAAATATGGCAGTATCAGCAGCGGCAGCTTCTTAAACGGCGCGTGGTGGCGAACGCGGCGCACTGTCGCCGTATGTTGGCGCGGTGCAGTCGTCAGGCAATGGCGGCGATGACGGCGCACTGCGCCATGACTGTCATTAGACGCCTTGTCACTATGAATGATAACTGTATGTTCAATGTTGGACTCGACACAGATGCACAATGGAATCAGGTAGATAGGGGAAAAGAAGCAGGCATTCGACTGAAACTGTGTGCGTACAATGGGTAGTTATTGGTCTAGTACCCCGTTTACATGAGCCTCCATGACATTACCGTAAGTTTCCGGTTCGTAAATTTCCATTTATTCACCCCGTTTGCATGAGCTAATAGGGAAATTCCGTTCCGAGGAACGTGATTTTCCGTTCCGCGAGCGCTGACAAATTTACGTAAGTTTGTGTGGACGCTGTCGCCTGTCGTGCGTGAGACATTTGTGGCGCAGCTTGTGTTCATTAGTAGAAAGGTTGTTGGTGAAGGCAAAAAGTGTGAAGTTGAAGATGAAGGTAAAAATGGCCGCATAGAGATGAGAGGATCGCATATAATTATACGATCGCAATGAGCATTACATCGTTTTTTATATAAAAAATATGCCACTTCTATCACAAAATTAACTATTTGAATACGACAAATATCAACATGTCATGTTTGAGATCTAAAAAACCTAAAACTTTCGCGTAAGCTTCATATACAAATGCAGTATTTTGTTTAATTATGGTAAAGAATTTTAAGGAATATGCACCAATGTTACAACAGTTTTTAAGTTTCTATGAATATTGTAGCGTACCTATATGTGCTAAACATCGTTTTAAATCGAAATAGACCACACATCACACCCACACCACACATTAAATCGAACTAGTAGGCCAAACTAGGTACCACTCCTAGAAATAATACAGAACTAACAGAGGAACCATGGACGAAAGGGCACAATGGAGCTCAGTTGTGCCAAAAACAGAATGTGTGTGACGGGGTGCGCCGCAGGACACCGTGCAGGGTGTGGCGCGCTGGGGGTGTAGGGTGGGGCGCACGTCTCCATACGCACAGCACAGAGCTCCAGCCCGCGCTGCATACCACGC
>JAXIVJ010010829.1:0-27500 GCA_036785665.1 Chirona hameri | reverse complement strand
ATTAGCCTCTGAATAAGGTTTTGTGTTTGGTATTGACTGGGCATGAAGCATCTCACATTTGAATCTCAAATAGCGAGATAGCACTGCTTCAACCGCTCCGTAAGTCAGTATGTTGCCACTTGTCAGTACGAACAACGTGAGTTGTCTAAATGGCGACATGGACCAGACGTGGGACATTTTCAGCCTTCGATCTGGACACCAGGCCCGCTGGGGACGATTTGTCGAGGTATCGACGTCTGCTATGATCTGCTGCGCCGCAGCAGCAGATCAATTAGCGGCACCGGGCCGGACATTCTGCCGCGGCATGCAGGCCTGCGGCCCGGTATTCTCCGCCTCCCACGAGTGTCGCGGCCGCCGGCCGCCGGCCGTCCAGTGTCCGCTCTCTAAAGGCCGCGCAGACGGGCAGGGGTGCAGGGGTGCCTGGTGAGAGTGGCGGCAGTGGCTGGCGTCGTGGCCTCCTCCAGCCGCGAGGCGCCTAACCAGCAGCGCGCTGCCAGCGGCGGATTAACTAGACAGTCAGTCAGTGGCGGATCTAGGTTTGAGTTTGGAGGGGCAAAAATTTCGCGCCGCATTTCCTTGGCGCAAAGTTGTTGAGCAGGGGTGTGGGGGGGGGGGTCGTAAGCGCGAAGAGTCGTTGAGCGGGGCGAAGTGACATAAATGAGGGGTAGCATGTCTTTCGACACCACCTTTTGCTCCAGACATATGTCCTTGTTTTGACCGTGCATGTTGGTTCCAATAGCAAAATTTAGTTCTCCAACCCACTCAAAACTTCAAATTTTGGCGCCGCTTCGCACCCCCTCCCCGGTCACGAACATCGACTTCCCTCTTGGCCAATTCTTCATCAGCCGTCTGGGGCCGCCCTTGACTGTACAAATAATATATTTTAGCACCATCCGCGGCACTTTAAATGATAGAAAGGGTACGACTGATATTGCAAATACCTAGAGCCAACGTTGTCAATTTAAACAAAAATGTTGAAATACCCTCAAAATATAGTGGACCAAATCCGTTGAGTTTTCAGATTTGGGTATAGGTTAGGGGCACCGCTGCAATTGATCCCCCCCCCCCCCCCTTGAAGATTTTCTGGATCCGCCCCCTGTAATCGGAGTTAGCGGGAAATGGTAGCCCGTATCTTGCCGTATTTGGCACAGATGTTTGGGTGCCAATTACGTTCATGGCGTGATTTTTGTTTTCGGATCTTATCAGGTCAGGTTACCAGTGGCCGGATTCCCATCCTGAATTACGAATTATTTTCTTCGTAAGTCGTTTATTTGGAATTACCATCTCACTACTTACGAAAATTCCTAACTCTCTGCCGACAAGGTACGAATTTTGGATTCCATCTCTTTCATATATTTCTAAGGGGACTAAAAGTCAATAGCTGCAAGCTATTTCCTATAGGGAAGAGCAAGTTTCGGTCGCAAGTCAACTGCAGAATGTCGGCCACTTACTCGAGAGATAGTAATACGATTTAAGAAAATTCTTAAGAAAAACAAACTTAGGAATCCTCGTAAGAATTTCATAGATGGGAATCCGGGCCCAGGTCAGATCATGTGTACATATAACTACCGCAAGACAACCATGCCAGACCTCCTACCCCCCCCCCCCCCCCCCCCCCCCCCTTCCCTCCCCCAGGTGTTCGATGACATGATGTGTCCGCGTAAAGTTCCGAAACCGTGGCGACGCCACTGTTGAGCGGGGGGGGGGGCGTAAATCACGACTTACCGGGACAAAAATCGCAACCTGCCGGATCGTTTTTTTTTTGGTGGGGGGGGGGGCAAAAACATATGTTTGGCCTACCAACATTTCTTCCTGGGGGGGGGGGGGCAATTGCCCATTTTGCCCAAACGTAGATCCACCACTGCAGTCAGTGGTTCCGGCCGGGCACGGACCCGTTTCCGGTTCCCACGCGGCTGCCGTCGGAAGGGAGCTAAAATCACGTCCGCGGCGATCGACAGGCTGAGTAGGGAGGGGGGGGGGGCTGTGCCGCGCTACCTACAGCCTACACGGAGCACGCGTCACGCCGCATATCAGGGAGGTGGCCGATCATGGCGCGACAATCAGGAACTCTCTTCTGACGCGGCCAGTGAGGTGCCGTCACCAGCTCGTCACCGACAACACAGACCGGAAGTCAGTCGCGGCAGGAGAGTCGCGGCCGGAAGTTAGTGCGTCATCAGTCAGTGGCCGGAAGTCAGTGCGTCATGTGCAGGTAAATGGCAGGAGAGGATTAATAGAGTCGCGGCCGGAAGTCAGTGCGTCATGTGCAGGTAAATGGCGGGAGATGATTAATAGAGTCGCGGCCGGAAGTCAGTGCGTCATGTGCAGGTAAATGGCGGGAGATGATTAATAGAGTCGCGGCCGGAAGTTAGTGCGTCATCAGTCAGTGGCCGGAAGTCAGTGCGTCATGTGCAGGTAAATGGCAGGAGAGGATTAACAGCTCCGAACTGCGCCAGCTGAACAACTGCTATCAACTACTGCGCCACTGAAACGTGGCTGAGTTGTATATGTGGCTGGCTGAATTCAGTCAAATGAATGTCTAAAGTGCAGGATGCCGCCGGCCAGACGGTACCTGTGTGCCGGGGTATATCCCGATATTACCGCCGCACAGTGGGCGAGAACGGCCTTTTAGCGCGACACGGCGTTTCTGCTTCAGTGTACGGCATCGGTTTGAACATGTAGCATATCAATGGATAGCTGATGAATCAGGGAGCTCAAAATATGCACTGTATTTTATCTGGGTTTAAACCGGAATTGACCGGGGGGGGCAAATATTGTCCCCCCCCCCCCTCGTTATCTCCGGAACCAATGATCGCAGCGAGATACGCAAGGCGCCATTCGAAAACCCTCAGTGACTGGCATCTAAAGCATACTCGAATTTGGGGATTGAGGTCACGTATTAGGTCAAAGTCGGGTCAAAGGTCAAAATCGAAGCATTTGAGTCAATGGGCCATACTTTCCATCCAAAGCCTTTAATTGCGACCATGATCACCCAAAATGCTCTCAAAGGTATAATACACATCCCGCATGAGCTAACGTGATATTCTTGGTTTGGCTCAGAAATACAGTGCTGACATTTTTTTGTCTGTATCTTGTCAATAAAAGCCAAAAACACAATAACAAATATGACGTCATGAATCCATGAGTTACTCTTACTTAAGGAGCCATAAGTCAGTCAAAAACAAAGGATATTGTTTTTAAATTTGGTTTGGGTATTGACCTTTGACCCCCCCCCAAAAAAATATGTGGTTCTCCAACATATATTCTGGTTTTTGGAAAATGTTTGAAAAGTTTTATATTGAGGGCATCTTTTTAAACAAAAATTATATTTGTATTTTTGGGGGAACAAAAACAAAAATTTAGAAATTCCGAGATAGCCATTTTGTAGCCCTTTTCATTTTCTATATTTAGACTTTTATCTTTAAAAATGGCCTTCGTATGGCCAGTTAACTAGGGACAGCAGAGATCCGGGCATTGTAATGGCGCAAAGTTAATAGTGATACACACTATAAAATAAGCTCCCAAACAAAAAGCGCAAATATGCGCAAGGTTGCTTTTAATAGGGACAAAGTATACACTCATATATAGGTCATATATATATATATATATATATATATATATATATATATATATATATATATATATATATATATATATATATATATCAGAAAAGGTCATATATAGATATTTCGGGATGCTGATGAATTGTACTTTCAAGAAAAAATACCACAAAGCCTCTACGAAACGTTCTTCGCCTCTCACATTAGCATATAGCCATGCGATGAGAATGATGCCCGCCATAGCAATATCGTCAGCTGAACAATAGTGTGTGTTTGAAGACATGGTGCATACAAATAAACACATTTATTGACGAATCGGTGTTATACTTTCATGCTATGGACATTTTGCTTGAAAATGTGCCGTATAAAAAGGTCATTTTTGAATTTTCTTTTTACCCCATGCAGCACTAGCAGGCCGTTATCGCCCACTGTGCGCCGGCCTGAGACACCACTGCCTTCTCAGACTGGCCAGTCATGGAGCAACCGACGTCGAGACAAAACACGGCCTCGGCTGCAGCCGGCTCCAGCCGCCGCCGCCGCCGCCCCCGGAGCACGGCTGACTCACTGCACCAGCAACAGAAGCTGACGGCTAGTGCTGCGGTTAACTCTGCCCATAGGTGGAGAATTGTAAAAATGCCAGGGGGGTTTTCACCGCCGGCGGTCCAGCCTACGTTGGAGCGAGGGGGGGTGGGGGTTTGGGGAAAGATCCCAAATTCAACACGGTCAAAAAGGGATTCCAACGAAAGGCAGATCCAGAACGGGTGTTGGGGGGATCCCCAAAAGTCTCACACAAATCTGAAAACTCATCGATTTCGCTAGCTCATGCATTGATAGCTGATTTAAGTTTGTCAAATAGTCGGTTAAAAGTGGGTCGGTTGTTGTCAATGTTAGGACCATGGGCGGATCCAGGAAGGGCCATGCCTCCCATAAACCGCCTGAAATCGGCACAAAATTGACATATTTCCTGACATAGAAGAAACTCTAAGAAACTTTTACTAATAAAAGTTTCTTTTAATGAAGCATTACTGTAAGCAATTTTGTGTATATGTAGCGTTGGGGAATGACAGAGGGGTCATAGGGGTAGAGAGAGAGTGGGAGGGTATGATAGGGAACAAGGAGCTGGGCCGGGTTCCGCTCCACTCTGGCGTGTGGAGGGAGGGGTACGTTGTAGAGTGGGATAGCAGTGGGGGGATACATTGTAGGGAGAGGGGAATGGAGAAGAAGGTAGAAGGAGAGCGGGGGTTTAAAGAGAAAGGAGAAATGGGAGACGAAGAGTGCATCCGCTCCACCAGCTGTCATGGGAAGCTGCTGCTCCCTCTGGCTGTACTGGGAACTGCTGATCCCTCTTGTCCTCTTCGTCAGCTCGACCTTCGGTGACCTGCCGTGACCTGCAGTGACCTGCAGTGACCTGCAGTGACCTGCAGTGTTCTGCAGTGACCTGCAGTGACCTGTCATGACCTGCAGTGACCTGCAGTGACATGCAGTGACCTGCAGTGACATGCAATGACCTGCAGTGACATGCAGCGACCTGCAGTGACCTGTCCGGTTTGTAGGTCTGCTAGAAGTGATGGGAGATGTAGAAGCTGATGCAGAGATGTAGGTGTAGCATAGCGTAGATGTAGAGACAGATGTATTGATGTAGGTATAGCGTAGCGTAGCAAGATCCCCTTCCGCGTACAAAACATCTGATGGTGGTAGATGCTTTTAAATTTTGAGAGACTGATCATCCTGGTCCATCGTATAGGCTGGTTCACCGACATGCTATTTCACTGCTCGAGGACGGGAGGGGCAGTGTCTCGCCCATGAGGGTGAGGACGGTACAACGGGAAAAGGGGTAGGATTAGCGTCGGTTGTGACGCCCTGGTGACCATTGCCAACTTTCGTGATTAGGTATCTCTTTACAATCGTAAGTCGGATCGTAAGTGAGGTCATCCGTCCAGTTACCCATCCCCTCTAACCCCTGCTCACCTCCAAAGCCAAAATCGCCCACTTTGTCTTACGCCCAGCGTCGCTAAGTTTTGCTTTCCTTTGAGTGATGATCCGTACGGCTGTCCAGGCAAAGTTCGGACTACTCCTACTGGGCCTTAACCTAAGATTTATCCGTCATCATCCGCACTGCCACTTTCCCAGCTACAGACATTCCGCTTTCATTCGCCCCATAATTATTTGTCCGTCCCAAAAAATTCCCTCCCAGTAGTGCCGGATGCCAGCTGGATGAGCGACTCCCAGGTAGGATAAATGTCCTCGTCAATACGAAATCCTACTAGCGCTCCGCTGAACGACAGCATTGCTGCGTGGGCCGCCCAGAATATATGTATTCAACGTAATCCGTCCGGTTCCTACTTTAGAAGGGAGCTAGTTTATCCATAGGACTTATATGAAACACCGACTACGCTTTACTGCTCGTCTTATCCTCTCTGTCCGGGAGAGGCCCCTATACCTACTGTCCGGGCCTCCGACCTGGGCTCCGCCGGACCTGGGTCCTCTATCCGGGCCTAACTTGGGCTCCGCCGGACCTCTGACCTCCATCCGGGCCACGACCTGGCTCCGCCGGACCAACTTTCTAAGTTAACATCGACCGGCATCGACGGCGAGCTACGCGGATGTCCTAGCCTATATACCGACTGCGGGCGCCCGGGAATCTCTAGAGGAGATCTTCCCGTTTAACCTAGAGTGACTTCTGAGGCACGTACGGCCTCCTCCTCCCTCTTATCCTTCCTCCCTCGCCCTCCTTTTTCTGCGCCAACCTATCATCCTCTGGCATTTGGCACCCGCAGTCTCGGACTTACTAATTGTAACCTCCCTGTGATATGCGGCCAGCCGATATCACTCGGTCTGGGCATAATTTTCCACGAGCACTTTCATTTACATGTTTCGCCACGCTGATAGATTTTCGATACAAGGATCGGGCACACAAGCCGTCATGCCTCTCCTCCAAGCTCCGATACTATTTAATCTCTGTCCTGTCCTGTCCTGACCCACTGTTGCAGGGATCACACTTCCCTGTCCTGTCCTGTCCCACTGTTGCAGGGATCACACCTCCCTGTCCTGTCCTGTCCTGACCCACTGTTGCAGGGATCACACCTTCCTGTCCTGTCCCACCGTTGCAGGGATCACACCTCCCTGTCCTGTCCTGTCCCACTGTTGCAGGGATCAACCTCCCTGTCCTGTCCATGTCCTTCTAGCTATCCTATTACGAAATCAGTATCAGCGACGTTTCTCCAACTATGCCTGAGTACTAACCGCTTTACCAGTTCTCTATCGGGGACGTAAATTATATGACTCTTAGGTAATTTCCCACATGGGAAACGTTGTCCAAAAAGAATCGCCACCAGAGATAACGTGCATGTATCACAAATGACCCATTTCAATAAGCATCAGCTAGTAATCTCCTAAATATCACTTTTAAACTTCAATATAATCGGCAGTGCACCATCGTCAGAATATATTCAAATAATTTACCGCTGTTTATAGTTGGCTAATAATAAGGCTTAAGTTACCACTTGGACTGTCAATGTACAGGACATCTAACATTACAGTTGTACCATGACGTTAACAAAGGGAAGGCGTCGGCTGTAATGTCGTAAATCGCGAGCTGCTGGCTGAAGGTGTATTTTTAACAGACGGTTAGGAGACTCACAATATTAAGGAAGTTAATTTGACTGTTATACTTATCATCCACTGACTCGCAAGTATACGTCTGTTGCAGGTTGCTGCACCCTTAGAACCTTTTACGGGCTGAACTAGTTATGGTTTGATCGATAATTCCAAAGAAGGTAATATAGACAGGGATTTAACGTTAACCACTCCGGATCAGCGGCACGAGTTTATCAGCGACAGAAACGAGGTCGCATTGACGGCTAAGGAATCGCATTTCTCATACACCGTCCTTAAACAATCGTCGGTAGGAAGCGATGCTGGACCAATAGCTAATAGCGCATCGCCGATTTTACATATGTAATCTTAGACAGACAATCCCCTGGCGGTAACTTACCAGTCTCCGATTTGTGTTGTCCCGCTCAACATAGAGCACACCTCTAAGCGACAGAATGAACCGATACTTTATAACCAATCGATGCCGTCTCAGTGATATGGTCCTTACATTTGTTATCCTTACCTCCCAAGCTAGAATGACGAGTCTCTACCCAACCTCACTAATACTTTGTCTGGTAGTTGGGTTACCTGGCGTTTTAACCGTTCAGCGAAAGTTACCATTCCGTGATTTGAAATCGTCCACAACTCTGATACATAACGTTAAATTTACTGAAGCGAAAACGTACTTAATCATTAAACTCGGGCTTCTGGCTAGGTATTGCGAGCAAGACGAGAACGAATTAATCGAACCATTCAAACAACAATCGAAACATATCCTACTTATCTGCGGCTATACTGGCTTAATTCTTGCCTTACCTCATGCTGTCGGGGAACCGCATCGCTGTGTACATTTCCTTCCTTCAACGACCCTCTCGACTCCATCATGTCTCCTTTCCCCCGTAAAATGTTACACAAATTTACAATGTTTATTTTAACTCAGCAACTAAACAAACGGTAGCGCAGTAAATAATCGTTTTTGGTACGTCCCAATCAATTTACATGTTCAACCAATGATTCATTTGAATCTCCGCCTAATATCACCAAAACCAGCACAGAACCGAATAATTGACTCGCTCAATCTCTAGTTTAAAATACTAACTAAAACCGCTCGTATTTACATGCGCCAATGCGCTAGGGCTTACGCCATGACCTGCAACGCAGCGTGCTGGATTCCAAAGTACTACGGTCGCTTGGCATCACACCTCTAGTACAGCATCGGCTACACATACATTTTTCCTGCCTTCCTAGGTAAAAAGTAGCGAGCCTGGACAGATGACCCAAATTACGTAAAATATCCCACTTAGTCCCTTATTGTTTAAATTTTGTAATCACCGGACCTGGGCAGAATTTCGGGTAGGATCGGAGAGGATGAGCAGCTTCGTGACTTACTGTGATCTGCCGCCGTCGGCTCTGTTCTTGCCGTCTTCCTCTCTCTGCGGCTGTCAGCCCTGCCACGGCGGACGGCTGCCGCCGCCGCGCCGCGGGCAGCGCGCGTGCTGGGGTCCCGTTGTCGACTGCCTCCGCTGCTGTCCGCTGCTCGTCGCTGCTGTCCGCTGCTGTCCGCTCTCTCGTCTCCGCTGTCCGCCGTCTTGTCTCCGCTGTCCGCCCTGCCACGGCGGACGGCTACCGCCGCCGCGCCGCGGGCAGCGCGCGTGCTGGGTCCCGTTGTCGACTGCCTCCGCTGCTGTCCGCTCTCTCGTCTCCGCTGTCCGCCGTCTTGTCTTCGCTGTCCGCCCTGCCACGGCGGACGGCTACCGCCGCCGCGCCGCGGGCAGCGCGCGTGCTGGGATCCCGTTGTCGACTGCCTCCGCTGCTGTCCGCTGCTCGTCGCTGCTGTCCGCTGCTGTCCGCTCTCTCGTCTCCGCTGTCCGCCGTCTTGTCTCCGCTGTCCGCCCTGCCACGGCGGACGGCTACCGCCGCCGCGCCGCGGGCAGCGCGCGTGCTGGGGTCTCGTTGTCGACTGCCTCCGCTGCTGTCCGCTGCTGTCCGCTCCCCTTCCGCTGCTGTCCGCTCCTGTCCGCTGTCTTGTCTCCGCTGTCAGCCCTGCCACGGCGGACGGCTGCCGCCGCCGCGCAGCGGGCAGCGCGCGTGCTGGGGTCTCGTTGTCGACTGCCTCCGCTGCTGTCCGCTGCTGTCCGCTCCCCTTGCGCTGTCTGCTCCTCCCCGCTGTCTTGTCTCCGCTGTCAGCCCTGCCACGGCGGACGGCTGCCGCCGCCGCGCCGCGGGCAGCGTGCGTGCTGGGGTCCCGTTGTCGACTGCCTCCGCTGCTGTTCGCTCCCCTTCCCCTCTCTGTGCGACGTTGCCTCTTTTTATACTCCGACCCGGCGGTGTCTTGCTCTGGGTGTGGCACACCCCCGTCTTCTGATTGGCCGATTCTTGCCGTCGACAATTTTGCATTTCTAGTGTATAGAGCTTCTTCAAACTTCTTAATGACCTTTCTTACTTAATTTTGTTCATAATATAATTGCTTCAAGTAGTGCATATTTCTTCCACTTTCTTGTTTGCTTGCTACCTATGGCCACGCCCTTTGCTTTGTTACTGTGTCTGGTGTCTGGTGCAAATATCTTTATATAAGTTTGATAAGAGGACTACGGCATCTTTATATAACCAGATAATTTTGGTTTCTTGATAATGCATCTTGCTGATAAAATGGTATTCTTCAATAATCAATCAGGTAGTCCTTTCAGTCATTGCATTCCAATTATTACGTCGTAGTATCGTTTTTAGATGACTTTCTTTTCATCCCTTTATTTTTCCAGCATGAAATGTTCGCCTTCTTCAGTTTAACGAAACTCTTGACATGCTTAATTTTGTATCATTGCTTGGAGCTACGTTCAAGTTCAGTAATTTGTAGTGCTGCATTAACAATCGTTAAATATATATACATATATATACATATACATACACATATATATACATATATATACACATATATATATATACCGGCGTTGATCGTATTTCTAATTTTATCCTTACTTGCAATTAGCTCTTCGCCCTTGTGATAATATCAATTCTTCTTTTTAGACAATACTTCTGATTTTACGTCTTACTCCGCGTATATCGTACACGTCATTTGTTCCGTAATAATTGACTGCGATTTTCTATCACTTCGCATCAATAGTGTCGGTTTATCATCCGCATTTCTTCTCAACAACGATTCTTCCCTTACTTCAAACCCGTCTCTTTGTTGGCGTGCTACAGTTCTACACAGCTGTCCCTCTGCCTTTGGGCGGCCGCCCTGGCTGTGCTGACTCATAGGACATAGAGGGGAGGGGCGGGGTGATGTGGCAGCGCCGGTAGGGACGGTACTGGGGCCGGTACGCAAATGGGACTGGTACCGTAATGGGTGTACCTGAGGGGCGTACACCCGGCTAGCGTTGCTCCCCGCCGTCGTCTCGCTTACTCAGCTGTTCTGGCGATGGCTGTGATGACTGTAGTTACTAGACTTGCAGTCTCGGGCTTCGGACCCGAGTTTTTGCATGTCTGGGTTGGATGCGAGGAGAGGGGGCGTCTGCCGCCGGCCGGCTCGGAATGTTTTGTCAGAGGAGTCAGGCCCGGTGCATTGGAACATGCTGAGAAGATGTACCCCGCTACATATACTTCACTCCATAAAGTTAAAACCTCCGGCGGTATCTCTGATAATGAATTGCATAGTTTTTAAATAGGTATTCAGATAATATATCAACTCGTATAATGTTAGGAACCCCCATGGTGAAAGTTCAGTAAAATTGTATCTCAAGTCTCTTATTACGAGCGAGCGCGAAGCGCTAGTGAGTCCTCACTGAATACGGGGTTTTTCTCACATATAAGCGGCCGACCCGACCCGGCCCGGCCCGACTCGACCCGACCGTAACGCTTTTCAGAAGCTTATATCTTTGGAATCCCGTATCCGATTGACAAACGGTCTTCACCATCTAATAGCCCCATTCAATCAATTATGTTATTGACATGTTTCGTCTCACGTGAAGGGTCAGCATGGCGCGTGGCACATGCCGCGTCAGGGGTGTCAGACAACGTGATCCTGCTATAGCTGAGAAACGGCTGGACCGATTAAAGGAAATAGTTCACCTTCGGAAAATTTATCAGAACATGATTTTATTATATATATTTTTTAATACAGTTTCTTTTTTTCTTTTCAAAAATGGTCCTACATCGCGCCAATTCAGGGCAGAAGGTCGTAAATTATTAAGGTTATGGTGTGCGTTATTGGTCTGCGCATGCTCCGTGCAGTGCTGGCACTTTCAGATGGTACGGTATATCATATATGCGCCGCATTTCTTCGCCAAAAAGTCAAATATCTTCGGCTGGAAAGTCTTTTCAGACAAGAACAGTTGCAGATAGGGATTTCTCAACACGGGCTACAAAACTGCTATTTCAGTTAAAAACCCCATGTTGAAGGTGAACTATTTATTTCCTTTAAAGGGAATAAATAGGTCACCTTGAAAGTTGTCTTGAAATTCAACCATACGGTGCATCTTGAGCTCAAAACTACGAATATGACTTTGGTTTGGACAACTGATGGATATATGTGGAGAAAGAAGTAGGTTTCTCTTTCTATTTCACGAGAAATCGTACGATAGCAGCTGGCGTTCTGGTTCCGCCCCGCTCCGCCTGACGCCAAGTACAGTCTCTGACAAGGGGCCGTCGCGCCGCCCGGGCGGCTGAGCGGATATTAACGAGGCGTCGTGATCAGAGACTAAGTACCAGAGAGTGTACCTGCCTCCGGCGGCGAGCATTCATGTCCCGATCGTGGCACGGAACAGCATACATGAAACCGGGCCCACTAGTCCTGTGTCGAAATTACTTAACGTAGGGAGGCAATTCTTTCACCACAACCCATTTTTAGATCTGCTCTACAAATCTGCTATCTCAGTCCAAAACCCCATGTTAAAGGTGAACTATTCCCTTTAAGCTGAAATTTGGTGTGTTCGCCCTACGGGGGGGGGGTCTGACAGGCCCCCCTGTTAACTTCCAAACCAAGCAATTTAGAGCAATTCGGTAAGAACCAGCATGTTGCCTGTCATGAGAGGAAGCTAACAGTATACGATTTTAGGTTTCAGGTCAACGGGTGACCTTCCAGGTCAAGTGAATGACCTCGGATTTACCACGCCCAAAACAGCGATTTTTCTCTTCAGAAAGCCTTAAAATTAGAAATTGATAAATGTAAATAAAAAGGCATGTTGCTATGCCAGTTTTGGCTCAGAAATACAGAAAAGGTAATTATTTGTTCGTATCTTGTCGAAAAAGGTAAAAAAGGTTATTGAAAAAAAGACATCAGTTTCTTACACTTGGGAGCCATCACTCAGTCAAAAATAAAGATATTGCTTTAAAATTTGGCATGGGTATTGTAAATGCTCATTTCTCTCACATATATTCCGGTTTTTCTAACATATTTGAAGAAAAAAAATTATTTTGTGGGGATTTTTCCTATTTTTTATTTTTTTTATTTTAGGGTCAAAACCCCAAAGTTTTTAAAATCCGAGATCGCCATTTAAAAGAGAATGCCATTTTGTATCTTTGGTGCATTCCGTTTGCAATTTCTTTTAAAACTCGGTTTTCTAATATTTTTTCAAATATTTATCGTTTTTTTCCACCAACATGACGTCATCAAAACATCATTATTTCCCCAACTACTCAACTAATTTCAATTAAATTGTGTACAGCTTACGTATAATTGTTGTAAACTCAGCTACCAAAAATTTCAGCAATATGCGCCGCATGTGTAAACAGTTATTCAAGAAAAACCTCAGGGGGGGGGGCTGTCAGGCCCCCTCCGTAGGGCGAGGGTTAAACATAGTTTAACCAGTTCAGTTCAGTACAGTTCATTTATTCACGTTAAATCCGCTCATTTGCGGCTTTTCATTAACGCAATGTCAAAAGATACAAAAGGTTAAAAGCTAGCACACATCACAATCAACACGTCACGCATTCGTCGTCACAATGAATCGTCTAAACGACCGTGTTCATGTCTGGTTCTGCAGTAAATGCAGCCTGAGTGCTCCTTTGAAGGACGACTGTCCATCATAGGTTGTGCAAAACTCGTTATAGGCGTCAACACCGCTGTACACCAGCTGCCTTCTTCCCGCCTCGGTGCGTATTCGGGGTAGCCGCAGTCGTTGGGCATTCCGGGTGTCGTGGCCATGATCTGTCGCGTTCTCTAGTGTACATGCTATACTGGATGGTTGGCCTGTCTGTCTAATAGTTCGCACGTTACATATTCTATGGTACAGGACTAGGTTTGCCGCGCTCAGCCACTTCAAGTCTCTAAGGACATCGGTCACATGGCTTTGCTTTCGACGGCCGCTTATTACACGCGCACAGAAATTGAGCACTTTCTGCACCCGGCGTAGTTCAGTGGTACCACATGTACCATAAATAGTTATGCAGTATCGTAGCGTAGACACGACAAGCGAGGTCACGATCGGTTTCAGTGTGAAGGGCGGTAGCACATGCTTCGCGTGGTTAAGCGCCAGCAGCGCCCCTGTGCACTTCGACACAACATGGTTGACATGGTCATGGTACGACAGGTTCTTATCCATGATGAGGCCCAGGTTTCTAACAGTTGCGGACTCATGGATAGTGGCACCGGCAAATCTGATGCTAACGGATGGCAGTCCCTTAAGCATCTGGCGCGTACCGAGCACAATCATCTGGGTTTTTGATGCGTTCACTTTCATATCGTTGGAACAAAACCATGCTAACAGCTTTGATAGAGCTCTCTCCATTCTCGAGATCAGGCTGGCCAGGTCAGCTTTTTTGCCGGACACCAACAGCTGGGTATCATCGGCAAACTGCACGATCGCTACATCCGGCACATGCAGACACATATCGTTCGCGAATATGGAAAACAATAAACAGCTGAGCGATCCACCTTGAAAAACTCCGGATGAGATTGGCAGAGACTTAGAAAAAATGACAGATCCGTCGGTGTTACGTACTTTTACTTGTTGTGAGTGGCCCTGAAGGTAATGTCGGAACCAAGTGGTGTCGACATTGTACAAGCATAGCTTTCCTAGCATCTTTTCGTGATTTATAACATCAAAACATTTCGAAAGATCGAGGAGTACAAGAATCGATACTTCTCCGCTGTCCATCGCCCCATATACACTGTCGGTAATCACTGCCAACGCCGTCTCGGTGGATCGGCTGCGCCGGTAGCCGTGCTGCGCGTCCGCGAACAACTGGTGCTCGCCAAAGTATTCGGCGACCTGACACTGCACCACGCGCTCGACAATTTTCATAACACCAGGAAGCATGGAAATCGGTCTGGTGTCACACGGCTGCGAACTGTCTGCACCTTTGGGGATAGCAGTCACCAAAGCATGCTTCCACGTGATTGGCACCAATCCGGTTTCCAGCGAGCAGTTAACAATGTCCAACAAAACATGGCCTATGCCATAGAAGAATCGTCTGAACATTTCCACACTGACTCCGTCCAATCCGGCAAATGCTGACCTTTTCATGCAATAAATGAGAGAGTACAGCGCGTCAAAAGTTACGGTCTGCAGTCGGAAGGCACATGTTAGGACGCGGGGTATCCTGACGGGCAGAGCTGTCCGCGGAGTCGGGACACTAGCCGCCGTTGCGGGGCCCACACCTACATAGTACGCGTTTAGAGCGTCCGGCGTACAAGCCGGCGTGACTGCGGTGACACTTTTCCCCGCCCCGACAACCGGCCGCAGCACTGCCCACATCTTCGATGGCCCTGCTTCGCGCAGCTGATCAGCAAAGTAAGCGGCGTGATCGCGTCTGATGGCCGCACGACACTGCCGGTTCACCACTTTATACTCGGCGCGGCTGCAGGCCGCGGGGCTGAGCAGCGCGCGGCGCCGCGACAGCAATTCCCGCGTGGCGTCGGTGATGCGCGGTGCACCAGGCGGCGGGAGCCTCACACGCCGGCTGGGTGCCACACTGTTCAGTAGTGGTGCAAACACCGCCAGAAAAGCGGCCCACTTGATATCCGGACAGTCAGCCCGGTACACCACGGACCAGTCACTCATGGACAGCGACCGGTTGAATTCTGCGTCGTTGATTCGTGACATGGCCCGGCATTCCACGGTAGCTCCACGGCGGCCAATGGTCCCCACCTGGCGAAGAGCGATTCTCGTGAAGTCATGCGGAGTCCCGTAATGACACCGCGTGACACCTCTGCGGACCACTGCATTCGGTCGGTTGGTGGCCAGAATGTCCAGCAGTGTGCCAGCAGGTCGGTAGGTGGCGCGGGTGGTGTTGGCTAGATGCAAGTTGTATGCTGACAGAAGCCGGGACAGGTGAGCGCCGCGGTTAGGCTCGTTTTTCAGAAGGCAGAGGTTGAAGTCGCCTGCGATCATAACAGTCGCTCCGGGGTGTTGAGCTGTAAGGTGTTGTAGCTGCATTTCAAAGTCGTCGATGTCTGCTTCGACTTGACGCTGTGTATTCGTCGGGTGCCGGTACACTGATGCAAACAGTAACTGCCTCTGCTGCTTTATGGCGACTTTAGCCCAGATTATCTCAAGGTTGGATAACTCTACGCCCATAGCAGGTGTCCTTAACACTGTGACCGAGTAGGTGGCCTTCGCTAATATCGCCACTCCGCCGTGACCTTTGGCCAGTCGGCTGGCTGCGGGTCGGTCCGCTCGGTAAATATTATAACCGTCGACATTGACAAGTCGGTTTGGCACACTAGGCTGAAGCCAGAGTTCACTCAGCGCAAGTATGTCGAAGTCGTACACTTCCGGCAGGTCGTGTCTCAGTTCAGGTAGCTTGTGCTTGTACGACTGACAGTTCAGCTGGCCGATAAAAATGTCGCCTGGTTGTTCACGTCGCCACCTGGTGCCGCCCCTGCGTCCCCGGTAGTTCGACCGGCGGTGGCGCCGTACACCTGGGCGCGCCCCTCTCACACGACCGGTCGGGTCAGCAGCGGCTCCAGGCGGAGGCGTCGGTCGGGCCGGCAGCGGCGCGCGGTGCAGGGGCGAGCGCGCAGGCACCGGGCTAGCAGGGCGGGGCAGAGGACCGCCACTGCCGCCGGGTGCAGGTGAACGCGGCAGCCGCCACGGGGAGGTCGCTGGCTGGGCCAACCGCACGACGGCTGCCAGCAGCTGGAGGTACACAAGTGACCTGAGGATTTCGTGCTTCATGCCTCCAGCTACTCGGTAAGTCCTGAAACTGCTAGCGGACTTGTCGACCACGGTGAATCTAGGTAAGCTGTAGGAGGATCCAGGTCGACGTCCGGTCAAGCTTAACTGCAGGTAGGTTGGTTGATGTTGGCTGACGATGTTGGCCGACGATGCTGACGTTTGGCCGACTGGCGTCGTCGGTACGGTCGGCACGGTTGTCGGTAAGTGCACTCAGTTCCCACGCACACACTGACTGTCACGCTCAGTCGTTCGTTCGTACACTCCTGTCACTCACACAAGGTACGGGGCGGTATGGCGAGGAGAGCCGCCCGCGCTGCCGCATGCGCGCAGCGCTGGGTCAAGACTGCTGTGGAAGTCAACCAGGAGTTGACTTCCACAGCAACACGCTGTTGCTGTGGCTGTGGCTTTTTTTGTTAGAATAGTTGGTTCATTGTTTCACATGTATAGTATACAAGTAAATATGCTATGATAATTATTGCATTTTTTATAATAAAATAAGTATATGCTTAATCTGAACGGGCCGGACCGGGCTTGGGCCTCAAATTTATGAATTTGACCGGGCCTGGTCCGGGCCTGGGCTTGGTGTTCATGGGCCCGGGCCGGGCCGGGCTGGGGGTTGGTGGGCCCGTGACGAACACTGGTCTCTGTTCAACATGGGCCTTTTCGACGTTTTTTGCGACCATTTAGGGGCCCTGGAAAATATAGAGGCCTAAATCCGAGGAGATACCATTCCGCGCCTTTTTTTGGGGTGGGGGCTTTGGTCGAGGGGGTCCCGTGGGAGGTCGTACTCCTGGGCAGGTCGTGCCCCCCCCTTGCCGAAGGGCTGCCTGCGTCCCTGGCATCGTCCATACATCGTTCTATAATATATATTACAATTGTATAATATGTTTTCCCACAAAATCAACATTTCAAACATATAAAACACGGAATATATATTGGAGAAGCAAGTATGACCGATGATGCTCAAACCGAATTACAAAGCAATATTTAAATTTTTGACTTACGTATAGCTCCCTAAGTATGATAGGTCTGGATGTTATATTCGACATTTCCAAATATGCGGCCGGGCGAACCTTAACCCTTGCCAACCCTTTAGATCCATCCACTTTTGGGTGATTAATCCCTCTACGATCGCCACGACCTATTTTGGATACTCGTCAACCACTTAACCGGATATGTTTTTTAATACATTTAGTCCGAATATTTGAATGGATGGATTTATGTGATTACAACCCTATGCAAAGCAGAGCTTGTTGCGTGGGCCCTGCCCCCTACCACCCGATGACGTACTTCCATTTTTCAACGGCAGAATTTAGTGGCGAGTGTTTAACGTGCTCGAAGTTGGAACACGGTCCGACCAGCTCCTGATTTCATCTGAACTGTTTGCGGCCGCTGCCACCGAACGCAGGTCATCCCAGTCAGGAGCGAATATCGAGCGCAGGCAGAAGCGACTCGAACCCACCTTGCCAGGGTGGGTGAATTTCCAGCCCGACGCTCTACCAACTGAGCTACGTGCATGGGCGTAACCACCACTGGGGACGGGTGACACGTCTCTCCCAACATTTTCGGATCTTAACATTCCGCCTATGGGCGTTGCATGGAAATAACCTACTTCAAAGTGCCTCCGCCCCCCCCCCCCCCTACTTTCGGAAGGTGGTTATGCCCATGGCTACGTGGGCGGAGATGAAGTGTGAGGTCACCCAAAATCACTTTTTCACCATTTCTTAAGTGGAAATAATTTTACGGCTGGCCAGTGGCGGATCTACGTTAGGGAAAATCAGGCAATTGCCTTTCTCCCAAAACAAATGCAAAATTGGTAGGCAAACGTCTGTTTATGCCCCCCTCCCCTTCCCCCTCCCCCAAAACGGTCTGGGAGGTTGTGATTTTCGTTCCGGGAAGTCATATACCCTCCCCCCAAACAAACAAACAAAATGCAACCTAGATCCACCACTGGGGCTGCCCCCATGGCACGTTAACTATAGGTTTCCAATAGGCATCCAACTTACTATTGTAAGAGCCTGTGTCACTGTGTGACTGTGTGTCCGCGCTGGTCGCCGATCTACTCTCTGATTGGCCGACTCCCGCCCGCCGGCCTGACTCTGATTGGCTGGCCGGCTGACATGTCACGTGACCGGTCAGACTGGACGGCGGGCGGTCGGGGTCAGTGGGAAGCATGCGCTGAACGCGTGCTGATTCGAAAAGGTTCTGTCCATTACATATACCGTGAGATGGCGATTGTTTCCCCAAGTTTGAGTTTCCCCAAGGTGATTGTTTCCCCTATATGAGATACCGAAGGAGGTAAGCGGGAAAACAACAAACTATGCGCTTAACATCTTAACAGGGACCCCGATCATCTGATTTTAATGGTCGGGATAAGCCCTCTTCTGAGTTCTGAGTTATATGTTCCGAAAAATAGCAATGGGTTACCTTACCCGGTCAACGGGTTAGCGGAGCGGACTTCCCGAAAACAATTGTGTTTACTGTTAACGGACTAACGGTTGAACGGTTCAACCATCCTCTAGTAACTTCCATTTACAAAGAAGTGGCTTGGACGGTCAGAATCAGGGACGTTGCCAAGAGGGGGGGGGGGCACGTGGGCCATGCCCCCCCCCCCACCTGAGCAAAACAAATGTACACTAGATAAAACGAGAATCTCTGACGATCCGACACTACCCCCTCCAATGGCTGAGGAGCGAAATTTATTTATACCACCGACATGCCCCCCCCCCCCCCCCCCCCCCCCCCCCCCCGATACAAAATTATGTTTACGTGCTTGGTCAGAATACTTATTGTCATAAGCACACACCAATGATGCGTTTGCCTGTGACATTTAACAAAGTGTTATCGTCGGACAGCATTCCGCTGGTCTTGTCTTTCGGGCTCCTTATTGACTCGACAAAGTGCATTAGGTTGCGGAGCTTTCTAGCAGGGCTGCATAGGCAACTAAGTGAACCAGAGTTGTATAGACAAGTTATTCAGGCATATTTCCTGAATCCTGCAGTTACAACGTGGGTCCTTCAGGATCTCAAGTCGCTCCGGCCCCAGCTCCGGTCCCAGGTGCCACACCGCTCTACACGCGAACATACGTGGGGTTGATGCCGCTAAGACTGACGTCCGTAACTACACCCTTCATCGCAACATGGAGTGTGCCATGGGACCCCGGCGGGTCTCTCACCAGGTCTGACCTGCCGTTACCGTGTTATTGCTACTGGCCGGCCACAGCCGCCACTCGAGCCGGTCTCCTGCGGCGCCGACTCCGCAGCTGTCGATTGCGATGGATGAGGCCAGGCTGTCACTCCGAGCCGCGCTGTACTCGGCTGCCTCTCCTACTGTGGAAAGCCGGGCCAGGCTGGGCCGGGTTTGCCGCGTGGTGACATGCGGGTTCACCTGGGCCGCTCCTGGACTCACCGGGCCACTCCAAATCAGAATTGCGCTCGACGCAGAGTCGTGAGCCAAACTTGTACTCACATTCGACTCACATTCGAATCAAATCACTTTCATTCAGGGCCATCCCGTTAGTTTGCTGAGAGGCAGAGTCATAAGTGGAGAATTAAGGGTTTTGGGGATGATCGAGCAACCCCTGAGCCCAAAAGTCACCCCCTCACTGTCAAAAGCTCCCCGTCAGATTCAAAAGCACGCTCTAACTAGGAGATCACTCCAAAAGCTTGAAAACTCATTTTGAGCGCTGCTGCACAACTTTGCACATGTTTGTCTTACCTCTGCAAATACATCACCTGTCACAACCCTGGATTGTTTAGCTTTCAGGCATATACCTAGGCACCTACACTGAGATAAGATGGGGTGACGTTCAATGCACCCCGGAAACGCTGCGTTTTATGTGGATATTTGCATAAGCTTCCATTATAAAATATGAGAATGTTACCAAATATCCTTAGAATTTGCAGTGCTTGAAGGGTGTATTAAACGTAACCTGGGTAAACGGGTGAATAAATACAAATCAATTCCTGTAATGTACCTATTTGGGACAAAATCTGCGCAAGCTACGTTCAAGTCATGTTCAGAAAGATTGTTAAATCATTACGAGCGGAGCGCGCTCGCTCGTCCTTCCGTGGTGTATGGGAAAAATCTGAATATGAGCGGCCCGGCCCGGCCCAACCCGTGGCGACACTTTTCAGAAGCTCATATCTCTGCAACCGCTTGTCCGATTGACAAGCGGACTTCTTTGCTGAGCAGCCCCATCCAACCTACCCTGTTTGAGACCAGTGCTGACTCATTTGGGTGTGGGTGACTACCACTGCGCGTCAGGGCGGATTCAGGGGGGGGCAAGTGCCCCCCCCCCCCCCCACCAATGGTCCTGAAACTATCACTTGCCCCCCCCCCCCCCCCCCCTGCCCAAAACGGTCAGACGTACAGCTGTAAAAATTGCCTTTGCAGCAGTCAAAATCCAGCTATCCACAGTTAAAACTTAAAAATTTCACGCCGCTTCGCGGCGCGACGCGAGCAGAGGGTCTTTATTTTGTGTTTCTTGTTAAACATGATTGTGCAGACTGCCATTGTGATCTCAGATTGTTACCTGAAGTAGAGAAAGTCATGATTTTGGTAATGAGATTGTGAAGCATGATATTTCACATTTGGTATGAATGTACATTTTTTCTAGTCGTACTGTAACCAAAGGTTCAAGTTAACATGTTCTGAAATCAACAATAAGTTATTGATGTTTGTATGTACTTGTTTCTGCAACACACTGTTGCAGCCTTCAATGTGTGTGGTTGCTAATGTTAATGTATGTACCCATGTACCCATGTTTATGTATTAGGCCTTATTTATGATTTTTTGTAAACAAAGCTTACACATTGAGCAACAGTGTACACAAGGAGATAACTTTCGTCTTGGCCATGCAATTGCGTATAAATCCACTTGGTGTCTGATTGCCACAGCCTGATTTGCTTAACTCATGTTAATGATCTGCGGACGACTAGCCAAACTTGCGGTGCCCTGCTCTGTTGCTGAACACATCATTTTGCCTCTCATTCCAAACGAACAAGCAGCTACCCTCTGGGGAACACTTAAACACCTTTCACAACACCCTGCACAACACAATACAACAGTTACCAAAGCACACACAACAACACCTGTCAACACAACATCACATGGAGACACCTAGGCATGATTACACACACAAATGCACAGCTTCTTCTCCTAATTGCAGGAGTAGAACCCAATCCAGGACCAGTAGATAAGAAACTCAAAATATGTCATGTCAACATCAACAGCATAACGGCACCTGGAAAACTAGATGAGCTTACCTGTTTCACAGAAAATAATGGTATTGATGTGTTGATGCTGACTGAGACTAAATTGAACAGCACTGTGCATCCTAGTCTCTACGAACTGCCACATTTTCACCCACCATTCTTGAATAATAGAACCAGGTACGGAGGGGGCACAGCCACATATATCAGAGGAAACATTTCGGCTACCAGAGAAACAGACTTAGAACTAGATGGTGAGGAGTGGACCTGGACTATGATCAAAATCAACAAGGTCAAAATCTTAACATGTTGCTTGGATCTTCCTCCTAACTTGTCAACTGACAGACTAAAAGACTTCACTGACAGACTTACTGACAGTGTCACTGCAGCACAGTACTTCTCACCCACAGCAGTAATTATAATGGGGGACTTCAATTCAGGTAACATTTACTTAGACAACAAATATTCTGAAAATAGTGGCATCACACTTTTTGACATGAGACTTAAAGAAACAATTGAGACACTAGACATGACCCAATTGATAGATCAACCTACAAGAGTAACTGAACATATTGCTAACCTGAGAGACTTAGTAGTAACAAACAACACTCAAATCATAACAGAATTTGGCATACTTCCCCAATTTTCCACAATTGACCACTACCCAGTCTTTGCAACACTAGACATATCACCACCCACTTTTCCTCACAACCCAATTACTATCTGGGACTATGACAAACTAGATGCTGAAAAACTGACTCAACTCTTAATGGTCACTGACTGGGACAGAGTACTGGATGGAGACATAAGCAATGCAATTGAGAACTTAACAGCAGTAATACTAGAAGCTGCATCCCAAGCAATCCCAACAAAGACTGCAACATTTCCAACCTAAAGACAAACCATGGATGACTAGTTACTTGAAACACAACATGAATAAGAGAGACAGACTGTTCAGACTTGCACACAAACGACAGACCTCTGAGGACTGGGACCGATGGAGACGACAGAGGAACTATGTTTCATTATTAAATAGACGGCAACGCGACCAACACATCCAGACTACAGCTAACAAACTTGTAGACCAGAAGCATGATCCTTTCAAATATCACAAGACACTTAAGACTCTTATAGGACGTAAGAGAGGACTAATTATTCCACCTCTAGACACCCCGGACGGAGACACCATTACTGACGAACAACAAAAAGCCAACTTACTTAATGACAACTTTGCCTCACAGACACAACTAGGAGAAACACCTTCACTACCAGCCATTGACATAAACACGGACGTGAGGTCGGTACCCGCTCTGAGTCAGATAACAGTTGAAGAGCAAGAGGTGCTTAAACTTTTTAACTCACTAGACGTGCACAAATCAACTGGTCCAGACCAACTTCCTGCCAAGATACTAAAAATGTGCGCTCTTCTTATATATGAACCACTGACAAAACTCTTTAACAAGTCACTAAATACTGCAACATTTCCGAGCACTTGGAAGGTTGCCAATATTACTCCTATTTTCAAAAACAAGGACTCTGCCTCCAACCCCCTCAACTATCGTCCAATTAGCCTGCTCTCTTGCCTATCGATTTTTTTTTTAGAAAGAATTGTGTTCAATCGCATTTACGAACACCTTACGACTAATCGCCTCTTGTCGGACAAGCAGAGCGGGTACCGGCCCCATCATAGCACTCAACTTCAACTCGCACACATGACACAAGCTGTACAAATCACTGGACCAGGGACATGACTTTACAGCCGTATACCTCGACATCACTGAATATTTCGATAAAATCTGGCACGCAGGACTACTATATAAATGTCAAACTGACTTTTTCATTACTGACAAAGTATGTGACTGGCTTAAATCATACTTGACAGACAGACGACACAGGGTTAGGCTGGGGAACACGTACTCAACATTACAGACAATAGACGCTGGCTGCCCACAGGGATCCATTATGGGCCCCTTACTAGCAATTCTCTACCTTGACGGACTAGCTGACAAAACCGAAAACACAGCTTTATTCTATGCTGACGACATATCACTTTACTCATCACACTCAACGATAAACGTAGATAATGTTCAGGAATCCCTCCAACGTGACCTAAACATAATTGAAAACTACGGCAGGCGATGGGCCATAACTTCAGTCCTGCAAAAACTATCTGCCAGACTTTCAGAAACAATTCCCAACACCCCTCACCGACACTGACTTTTGCTGGACAAACAATCCCGACGACAGACTCACACAAACACTTAGGACTCACTCTGTCAACAGAACTCCGATTCCACAACCACGTTAACGAAATAATTCGCAAAGTCAACAATGCACTTAGCCCTCTCTACACAGTTGCCTCCAAACTACCACGCACACTATTAGAAAACATATACACGACGTACATACGACCTTATTTCGACTACTGTGACGCCATTTTCGATGGGCATCTCACAGCTTACGACGAACGCAGACTAGAGACACTGCAAAACCGCGCTGCTAGACTTGTTACCGGGACATATTTTAGAACTTCCACTGACAAACTTAGACGCGAGCTTGGTTGGGACCGACTAACAACTAGACGAGAAATGCATCGACTAACGCTCTTCTGGCACCTATCCAGATGTACGTTCGTTCCAGACTATATTAAACAAACTTTCCCCCAACCACGACACACCGACACAGTTAGGACACTCAGAAATTCGAACACTTTGACGCTTCCTTAAAATAGAACTTCACGATTTCAAAAATCGTTCATACCCGACACTACTCGTAAATGGAACAAATTACCACCACATGTACGGTCCCAACAATCATCACGAACCTTCAAAAAAGATAGCACAGCTTTGTTGGGAGCAAGGCATCCACCTAGTTATTATACTCTCGGCTCCACACTCAACTACGGCTAGGAAATTCAGATATAAATGCACACCTGTTCCAAATACAAAAATCCCCTCACCCACACTGCCAATGCGGACACAGAACAGAAACCACATTGCACTTCATGTTACACTGCCCACTTTACGCGCAACTCAGACAAAGTCTCTTTCAACATATCTCCACAGAACTAAACACTGACTTCACTCACTTCACTACCACCAAACAATACGACACACTTATACACATGGGACAAGCATTAGCACTTCAAGTTCTCAGAGGGTAGCATATCTTTTCCAAAAATATATTTCCGACACAAAACGTTTCCGTCAAATTAGCAGAGGAGCTCGGCACGCGCGGGGGGCGAAGCTGTTGCTGCGGTCATTGACTAAACAATGATGGTCAGGTGTATAAATGCAAAATGTCGCGCGGGGGATGGTGTCTCGTTATAGGCCAAGTGTGCCTTTGCACCATCCCCCCACTACCCACTGTTGTTATTGTTTGGCTTCCAATAAATGTTTGTTGTTGTTGTTGTTGTAACATGACACAAAATTCGCAATTGCTTATACAAATTTGGAAAATGGACAAATTAATTAATTAAGTGCCTGGCAGAGGCTCTCCTTGGTGGTATGTACCTAATTGCTAAGCCCCAGGCCCATTTCCTTCATAAAATATTAAAGCGGGCTACATGTTTAGCTAGTCTGCTGAGTTCCGAGAAAAGGTGACGCGAACGCAAAGACGCGTACATCGGCCCCCGGAAGCTGCTCCAGCGGTGCTCAACTTCCTGGACCGAAGAGCTAATAGTGGGACCAGGCCAGGACCATCTCGACCCAGGCCATCTCGCCCCCAGGCTCATCCAGATCCACAAGGGCCATTTATGCGCGGAAACGTCGTTCTGCCTATTGCAGATTTTAAACCGTTTGCACTGTTACCAGTTGTTTGTTACAGTTCGGTACATATGTATACAGTTATGTACCTATACTATGAGCGCTGACTGCCACCGGTCATCGCTATTTACTATCCGAGGAATACGTTTATGAAAAAACTACTTTAATTTCAATATGTTTGCATTATACCGAGATGTGCAACCAGGATTAGGGGTTACCCGAGGCTTGGCTCCACTCATGGACTGGTTCCAATATTAAAATTTCGTTTTCCACGACCTAAAATAAAAAATTAACGCTGCTTCGCGGCGTCACATCGGTAGCCATCGTCATAACGAAGCCATCGTCATCGTCTTTGGTTCGTTGTAACGGTGAATTGAATGAATAACATTTTTAGCTTCTTATCCTCTACAAGGCCCATATTTCTTGGTTTATTAGGCAAACCCGTAAAATTTCGCGCCACTTCGCGGCGCTAAATAACAAGTACCTACTATAACATGAAAACCACATTAAAAATGCTGCAAAGGCTTAAATACACGCATAAAATGTTTTTTGTTGTCATTTCAGCCGACCCCCCAACTAAAAAAAATCGGCGACGTACCTGCCTACCCCCCCCCCCCCCCCCCCCCCCCCCCCCCCCCGTCGCTCAACAACTTTTTGGAAATACGCCACTGGATCCCCCCCAAAAAAAAAACACGGCATGCGCCCCTGCTGCGCGTGGCGGGTGCCGCGTGAGAGGTGTTGAAAATGTTTTCTCGCAAAAACTTCGCAACGGCTGGGCAGATTATGTGAAAATTTGTGTGTGGTTAGAGACCCCTCAGCCGCCACTTTCCCACAAGTCAGGGGTGGGGTGACTGCACGTGCGCACGTGCACACCCCTATTCTATATCTCAGGAACGGCTGTGCCGATTGTGTTAAAATTTGGTGTGTGATTAGGGACCTCTCAGCCGCCAGTTTCTCACAAGTCAGGGGTGGGTGCCTTTGCCATGGACGTCGCCACCACTACGGACAGTACAGACAGTGTCCGTACAAGTTGGCGAACCTCCAATAAACTTGTACGGACTGTCCGTACAAGTTTGCGGAACCATTTGAACGTGCAGAATTAGAGATATCGATACTAAATGTTTATATTCGAATTATCTTCAGATGGACTATTTGTGACGAATCGTGACGAATTACCTCTATTCATGGAACTTATTGCTCAACAGAAAAACAAAAACTCTTATTGTCCCCTCCCCAACTTGAACGCATAAATGGCCAGTTGGAATGCAATGCTAACGTTTGTCGTCTGGAGTTCGGAATAAGATGATCATCATCATCATTTATTTCGTTTGGCGCTCCGTATAGGTCATGGCTTTTCCGTCCAAGTGTCATGGCAGGGATAATACAATCGGCATAATCACGTACACACCAGAGCAGCAATACAACACACATAAAAACATACACATTACAACTAAGGCTAAAATGACTGCGTAAAATGACTACGGCTAGCTCACGTTCAACCATGTCCTGCAGCGTCTACGACACATGGGCGACGTCCGCGACTCTCGCACATTCGCTGGGACAGAGTTCCACATAGCACAGGCCCGGTAACTGAAACATTTACGAGCGTGCTCAGTGCGCACTCTGAGAAGCGTGCGTATATGGATTACTAGCTGGGTACCCGGCGTTGCCCGGGGAAATCAGTACCCATGGCGGTGTCTTGGGAACCAAAACACACCCAGGTGGCTTACAACCCATAAGCCAGACTTAAAACAATACACGCTACCGGCTGTTCTTTAATTGGAGCATTGAAACCAAGGCCACAGTCATAAATATAATTTTAGAGTGTTCTAAATTTAGATTGATCTCCCACTATGCCATCAACTGATACTGGCCCCTGGCACTATGGTTGAAAATTTGAGCATCAAAATGCATTGAAATACATTGAAACCAAGGCCACAGTCGTGAATATAATTTTAGAGCAATGCATTGAAACCAAGGCTACAGTCGTTAATCTAATTTTAGTGCACTCTGTCAGTCAATACTGCAGTAATTAGTGCTCTAAAATATATATATATATATATATATATATATATATATATATATATATATATATATATATATATATATATATATATATATATATATATATATATATATATATATATATATATATATACTATATATATATATATATATATATTATATATATATATATATATATATATAATATATATATAATATATAATATAATTATAATAGTTTTATATATATATT
>JAXIVJ010010828.1:0-45837 GCA_036785665.1 Chirona hameri | reverse complement strand
TTTTGGGAGTCAAAAACTCAAAATTTCGCAAATCCGCGAAAGCCATTTTCAATATAATGTTATTTGATTTCTTTCGGCGTTTTTATTTGCAATTTTCTTCAAAATTCGATTGTCTACGATTTGTCAAACATTTATTGTTTTTACACCAAAAATGGCATATGACGTGATTAAAACGTCATTATCTCCCAAAGTACTCCACTATTTTCATTGAAATGTTGTGATAAACGTATAATGGATGCAGCATAAGGTACTGAAAGTTGACGTCGATATCTATCATTGTTTTCAAGTTATTGAGAAAATCAGGGATGGGGGGGGGGGGGCAGATTCCGCCACCACCACCACCAGTTCATCAAAATAATATCCTGAATCTTCTTCAATTCGGATTGAGGAAACAACACAGAACGTACATGCCGATTGTGCACTTGTAGGATGAGTTACAAAATCTCTACAAAGTAACGAAATAACATGCTCCTTATATCTTAATTTACAGAAAGCTTTGGATACCGTTTGCTTATAAATTTTCTTGAAAAAATACACCATTGTGATGCGAGGGGTTTCTACAACACGATAGATCCATATCTTAACACGCGCCCTGGAGGGCCTCTGATAATTACACGCCCTGGTGGGGAGGGGGGGGGGGGGGGATTCCGCCCCCCCCCCTAAGATCTAAAAAAAATCACGCAACGTAGCAACAGGCGGAAAACGGCGTTAGATAGCTCGATACAAGCTCTATGGAAAGTATATCTGTCTTGTTTTAGGTCAGGTCAATATCGAGGTCACCAGAGGTCATCAAAGGTCAGCTTTTCCAGTTTTAGGACTTCACCCCAGAAACCCCCAAATATCTCGGGAACTATGATAGCTAAGAACAAACAGAAGAAAAAAAACAATCGAAACCTCTTGAAATGTGTAATCGCCCAATCGTGTCCTCAAATGTAATCGTGTCCTCAAATTTGAGCTCAGGTCAATATTTTAGGCTCCAGAGGTCATCAAATGTCAAAAACTGTTTTTGGCAAAACAGTTTTACGCAACTAACTTTTTACCTAATGAAGATAAGGCACTAATGTTTAGGTCATCGTGTTTGTCTCGTCTCGGCGCTTCTAATTCAAAATCGTAGAAAGGTGAAGCTTTCCACTGGGGGGTCGCTCAGGAAAGTACGAGACAACGTGTTTGTCCGGATGTGTGTGTGTGTGTCCAGACGAGATCTTTGGTCACCTCTGCAGGTTGACGCTGCAGTTATTGGTTCGGAAGATAATCAGGGGGCGAAAAACGCCACCCCAGCCAATGGGGTGGCGCCACCCCAAAACGCCACCCAAGCGTTCGGCTGAGACCCCAGCCAATGCCAGGTTAATACTAGTACATCGTCAAAGCCTTGTACTCCTCGCAGACGTTACTAGCATACACTGAAAAACAATGAGAACTTTGCCTGGTCTTCCTTCGAGAGCCTCACCGGGGCTCGACCGGCAGACCACCTCTACCACCACAGGACCTTCTAAAGGACAGCAAAGGCCCTCTACAGATCGGCAGGGGCCTCTAAAGGCCGCAGATGACCATCTACAGATCGGCAGGGCCCTCTTAAGGCCAGCAGAGGACCCTCTACATATTGGCTGGGACACTCTGCAGATCGACAGGGCCCCTAAAGGCTGGAAAAGGACCCTTTACAGGTCGGCAGGGCCCTCTACAGATCGGCAGGGACCTCTACAGATCGGCAGGGCCCTATAAATGCCGGCAGAGGCCTTCTGCAGATTGGCAGGGCGATCTACAGATCGGCAGGGCCCTCTAAAGGCCGGAAGGGCCCTCTAAAGGCCGGCAGGACCCTTTCAAGGTCAACAGGGCCCTCTAGAAGCCGGAAGGGTCTTCAAAGGCCGGAAGGGTCTTCAAAGGCCGGAAGGGCCCTTTAAATGCCGTCAGGGCCCTCTACAGGTTGGCAGGGCCCTCAAAATGCCGGAAGAAGTCCTCTACAGATTGACAGGTCAATCTACAGATCGGCAGGGCCCTCTAAAGGCCGACAGAGGGCCCTCTCCAGATCGGCAGGGACACTCTGCAGATCGGCAGGGCCCTATAAATGCCTGGTAGAGGGCCCTCTACAACCGACATGGGCCCTCTAAATGCCGGCAAGGGGCCATCTGCAGATTGACAGGGCCCTCTACAAGCTGGTGGAGGGCCCTCTCTACACTGTCTGGGCCCTTTTGTACGTAAGTACATATACATGCCTTTAACAGGCAAGCAAGTGTTGTTATTTATTCGAATTACGATTTTGTTTTAGGTTCGTGTTTTATGCGACGTAAGGCGTTTCGCGGGCGCCTGACATCATCCAAAACACTGGGGCCTTCGGCCCCAGGGTCCCTCGCTCGGTCGCCAGTGGGGCCCGCCTGGCCTCCAGGGGGGGGGGGGCATGGCTCCCTTGCCCCCCCCCCCCCCTTTACCTACGCCCTTGCAGGGAACTCCTGGCCTTTGAACTCCCGAGGGCCTCTCTGGCTTCCAGAGGGCCCCCTCTGGCCTTCGGTGGCCTTTCTGACCTCCAAAGGACCCCTCTGACCCCAGGGGCCCACCTCTCACCTCCCCTCTGACTTCCAGATGGCCTCCTCTGGCCTTCAAGGGCCCCCTCTGACCTCCATAGGACCCCCTCTGGCTTCCAGGGACACCAGTGATCTCCGCGATGGGGCCTGCGAGATGGGGCCTCTTTGAAGCATGGAGGGGCCTCCTTAAATAACAGGAGGGGCAAAAAGATATGTTTGCCCTCCCCATGCCCGACGACAGGGGGCGACTGCGCTCAATAGTACATATGATAATAATAACTGTATACATATGTACCGAACTGCAACAGTCAGTGGCGTCGCCACGGTTTCAAAACTTGTACGGACACACCATGACATCAAACCTTTCGAGCGGGGGGGGGGGGCTAGGACGTGATCTTTTGCAGGGGTGTCAATACGGTGTTTAAAGGAAACTTTCATAATAGGACTTTTAGCGCTGAGATAGCAGTTTTGAAGGCCATGTCGATGGAACTTTCACCCTGTTCCACGGGATATAGGGGCCGGGACGATTTTTTCAGAGGCCCGCCGAGAGATTTGAACCCCGGTTCCCGGCACAGAAAGCAAATGTCTTACCACTGTGCCCCAGATTGCTCCCCCGAATCACACAATATCATAACAACATGCGCTATTTTCGAATTTTGCGCCACTTTCGCAATCTATACTGAAAATGCGTGTCTATGTTATCGAAATATATTGCTTTCGAGACAAAAATTGCTTGGGGGGGGTATATCTGTATAATTTAGCCAAAGATTTTTAGCAAAAACATAGCCAAAAGTGGGGCGGCCATGGCTTCCCGGCCTTGTTCCTACGCATGTGACATTTTCGCTCAGGTCAATATTGAGGTCACCAGAAGTCATCAAAGGTCAAATTTTCCAAGTTTAGGACTTCTTTCCAGAAACATCAAAATATCTCGAAAACTATGATAGCTTGTAACAAACGGAGAAACGCAATCGAAAGCTCATGAAAAATGTTATCGCTTATGTGTCCTCAAATTAAGGTCAGTAGTTCATGGTCCAGACTTCCAGAGGTAACCAAAGGTCATGTTGGCATTTTCTTCCCAAAAGTTGTTCGTCCATAACTTTTACCTAATAAAGATAGAGCAATAATTTTAACGCCATCGCGTTTACCTCGTCAATACGATCAGCACCATCCTTATAGTGACCGGATCGGGTCAAGCTCAAAATATGACTTCAGGTCAAGGTCATTTGGTGACCCAGGTTGGTCATGTTGCATATGAGGAGACGCATCTGAACGAGATAAACATTGTGTCATCAGTCATACGTCTCTACCTAGCACGTCTCTAGCTCTCGAGTTTGTTCCCTGCATTTCCTAAAATTTCAGGAGGCACATCCAAACGCCCCCTCCCCAGCAATATCTCGTAAACTATACTGCCGATATCGTCCCCAAACTTTCAGTACGCGCTTCACATCAGGCACTGCTCACTAAACGGCTAAACGTTTTAGCAATGACAAGGGAAAAATGTCGATGCCTCTTGCCATTTTCGCACATACTCCTATTCCGAACTCCAGACGAAAAACGTTAACATTTCATTCCCACTGGCCATTTGTGCGTTCAAGTTGGGGAGGGGACAATACGATGTTTTTTTTTCTGTTGAGCAATAAGTTCCACGAAAAGAGGTAATTCGTCACGATTCGTCAAAAATAGTCCATCTGAAGATAAGTAGAATATAAACATTTCAGGTATTGATATCTCTAATTCTGCACCTTCCCATGGTTCCGCAAACTTGTACGGACAGTCCGTACAAGTGTTTGGAGGTTCGTCAACTTGTACGGACACTGTCCGTACTGTCCGTAGTGGTGGCGACGCCCATGGCAACAGTGCAAATAGTTTGAAAGCAGCAAAAGCCAGAACAACTTTTCCGCGCACAAATGGTCCCTGTGGATCTGGAGGAGCCTGGGGCGAGATGGCTTGGGGAGATGGTCCTGGCCTTGTCCCACTATTAGCTCTTCGGTCCAGCAAGTTGGGCACCGCTGGATCAGCTTCCGGGTGCCGATGTCCGCGTTTTGGCGTTCGCGTCGCCTTTTTTCGGAACTCGGCAGACTAGCTAAACATGTAGCCCGCTTGAAAGTTAATATTTTATGAAGGGAGTGGGCCATGGGGTTTGCAATTAGGTACCGCCAAGGAGAGCCTCTGCCAGACACTCAATGAATTCATTTTCCCATTTTCCAAATTTGTATAAGCAATTGCGAATTTTGTGTTATGCCAGAAGCGGCACGACATTTTCAAGTTTTGAACTGTGAGTAACTGGATTTTAACTGCTGCAAAGGAAATTTTTACAACTGTACGTCCAACCATTTGGGGGCCAAATCATAGTTTCAGGAACTTGGAGGGGGGCATGGCCCCTTGCCCTCCTGGATCCGCTCCTGCCCTCCCCCTGTTCCGCCGCCTATGGAAGCGGATCCCGACTCCCTCAGGGCGGCCTCAGGCGACCAGTGCCCCCTCAGGCGGTCAGAGTGCCCCCCTCAGGCGGTCAGAGTGCCCCCTCAGGTGGTCAGAGTGCCCCCTCAGGCAATCAGAGAGTGCCCCTCCAGCGGCCAGAGTGCCCCCTCAGGCTCCCATAGTGCCCCTCAGGCTTCCAGAGTGCCCGCCTCAGACTGCCGGAATGCCCCCCTCAGGCGCCACAGTGCTCCCTCATGTGGCCAGAGTGCCCCCAGACGGCCAAAGTGCCTCCTCAGGCGGCCAGAGTGCGCCCGCAGGCGGCCAGAGTGCCCCTCAGGCGGTTGAATCCCCCCCCCCCCCCCCACCCAGCCGGACAGAGTGCCCCTCAGGCGGACAGAGTGTCCTTCAGGCGGCCAGAGTGCCCCTCAGGTGGCCAGAGTGCCCCCTCAGGCGGCCAGAGTGCTCCCTCAGGCGGTCAGAGTGCCCCTCAGGCGGTCAGAGTGCCCCCTCAGGCGGTCAGAGTGCCCCCTCAGACTGCCAGAGTGCCCCCTCAGATTGCCAGAGTGCCCCCTCAGGCGGTCAGAGTGCCCCCTCAGGCGGCCCGAGTGCCCCCTCAGGCTGCCAGAGTGACCCCTCAGGCTGACAGAGAACCCTCTCAGGCGGCCGGAATGCCCCTTCAGGCGGCCAGAGGGCCCCCTCAGACCTTGTGTTTTGTTGTTTTAATACTACTTTACTTGCACTTTGTTTGAAAGCGGAGTGAAATTCGTTTCGAGTCACTTTGATCTTGGAGGGCCCCGCTTACAAATTTATGGGGGGGGGGGGGCAAAATCATATGTTTGCCCCCAACTTCTTGAGTGAGGGGGGGGGCAGCTTTCAACCCCCTCCCCCTTATCTGCCGCCCCTGATTAAAGGAAATAGTTCACCTTCAACATGGGTTTTGAACTGAAATAGCAGTTTTGTAGCCCGTGTTGAGAAATCCTTATCTGGAACTTTTCTTGGCTGAAAAGACTCTCCAGCCGAAGATATTTGACTTTTTGGCGAAGGAATACAGCGCATATATGATGTACCGTACCGCCGGAAAGTGCCAGCACTGCCATGGAGCATGCACAGACCAATAACGCACACCATACAATCAATAATTTACAACCTTCTGTCCTGAATTGGCGCGATGTAGGACCATTTTTAAAAAGAAAAAAAGAAACTGTATTAAACAATATAATAAAATCGTGCTCTGAAGAAAAAAATCCGAAGGTGAACTATTTCCTTTAAAGGAAATAGTTCACCTTCGGAAAAGGAAATTTTGGAAATAGTTCACCTTCGGAAATTTTTCAGAACACGATTTTATTATATTTTTTAATACAGTTTCTTTTTTTCTTTTCAAAAATGGTCCTACATCGCGCCAATTCAGGACAGAAGGTTGTAAATTATTACGTGTATGGTGTGCGTTATTGGTCTGCGCATGCTCCATGCAGTGCTGGCACAGTTCAGACGGTACAGTATATCATATATGCGCGGCATTCCTTCGCCAAAAAGTTAAATATCTTCGGCTGGAGAGACTTTTCAGCCAAGAAAAGTTCCAGATAAGGATTTCTCAACACGGGCTACAAAACTGCTATTTCAGTTCAAAACCCCATGTTGAAGGTGAACTATTTCCTTTAATACAATGAATTTACCCGTCTTGCTAACACAGCTCAGCGTGTGTTTATTCAGCCGTGACGTGCTTGTATTCAGGTGATGCAAGGACTAATATGAATTTACTGTGCACACTCCACATCTCTCTGCGAGCATGTAGAGTGGACAAACATGGCGTGGAATGATGAAATGGAACATGATGTAGACCAAACATGGCGTGGAGTGATCGTAAGGGATTTCAAAATAAGCACATTTGGATTTGAGCATCGGCTTCACTATTAGCATTGGTCGGTGGATAAGAGCCAAACTACGTTCTTTCCAGAAATTCATAATATTCGTAATATAATAATCATAATATTTTATCAAATTAATGACAGCTTGGCCTCTGCAGTCTGCAGTCTGCACCATGAGTAAAAGCAATGCATTATACAGGTACAGCTTCAGGTACCGACTAATGTGCTTAATGCCTATAAAGGCAAGCAGGTGTGAGGTGACAAAGTCCATTGCGTTCAGTGTTGTTACCTAACTACCCAATCAGCAATAACAACCAAATCTCATTGGGATTTAATTGAAAATGCAATGAAAGAAAACCCAAAAGGCCAAAACCAACCACTGGGAACTGCAAAGTGCAATCAAAGTTGTGCCAATAATTACCCAATGTCGTCTCTGCTTCCACCTTACGACCTAACTCGATATTAATCATGTATAGTTGCAGTTAGTGACACCAGACACATTGCCCCACGGCATTGCCCTAGACTCCCACGGACGAACGCGGGTGTGTTGACTGTTGGCACGCTTTATAAAGCTTACAAATTGTGGTTGTTTGTTAAAAAAATTACGACCAGCTTCCAAATTGTATGCAAAAACACAACACCCGGTGTGCACGTTACTTACGTTTATGCTGCGTCAGATTTGAAGCAACCAAGGTTTTAAATTTGAATTTGAAATTCATGCTCCTTGCACAAGCACTACGAGAAATAAGGTTTTACATTATTTTGTATGACAGCCAACAAGCCCAAAATAAATATAAACGCAAGACGCCTAAAAAAGCACAAATGTGGCGCGATTTCGAGTCATTATAGCCGCGAAAACAGAAACAATAAAAATACGAGTTATAACCAAATGTTTGCAAATCATGATTGACTTAGTTCCTAAATCCTACCTTACGATTATTTATAATTTAGGATGCATATATAAACTATATTGTTATTTTTGCATGTCCATATTATTTACCTATGCAATATATTGTTCTTCCGCAGTCGTTTATTTCGACATTTTCTCTTCACATTCTTGATATTTCGAATATGACGCATAAACAACAATTGAGGAATTACATGAGTTAGAAGATGGCTTAATCCAAGGCCGTAGGCTTGATCAAACATATCCCTACTTAGAAGTTAGCACTGACTACTTGTGTTCAGGCACGTAGACAGTATTTCGTCCAGGGGGTGCGGCGCCTCGAAAGGGCCCCCTTCCCGAGCGCTGAAAGGGCCCCTTCCCAAGCGTTGAAAGCTCCAAACAAAACGGATGAACAATCACGTTACAGGGATGGAAAATGCAGTATGACAGGTATGGCATGGACCATACCAACTTTTAGAACCTGGAGTTAGCAAACTGCCATATCAACTTTGGAACCAGTGACACCAATTTGGAATCAGCTTGGCATTGGAACCAACTTGGAATATTTTTTTTAAGCTCAATACCTGGAACCCTTAAAAAAATTGCGCCGCGGAGCGGCGCTAAAATTTTGAGTCTTATGCCCTAGATATGCATTCTCATCAATGCGTCACATTGCTTATGGTGCGGACCTCCAAAAATGTTATTGTGCGTTTAAAAGTGCGTTAAAAAAAAATGTTAAAGTAAACTATTTTGCCCAATTATATAGGAAAGTAGCAACATAGCACATAAATGCGCCGAGAACGGCCCGTTTTTTTTTCTCTTCTAACCCGCATATAATTGAATTCGTAGTTAAATTGCGCCGCGGAGCAGTGAAACAAAAACAATATAGTTTTATTCCCTGGACAACTGCATTCTTACTGTTGAAAGGCCCAGGGTTCCTTCAGATCGTCTAGGGGCCCCTCCGACCTTTTCAACGCCATTCTGGAAAAGGCGTGTATCAGGGGCCCGGTCAGGCGTAGAGCCCGGTTCCCACCATATCACATATATTCAGCCCTATATCTCGTTGGGCTCATGAATCCACGCCCCCCCCCCCCCCGAACTTCAAACATGTGGCGGAGCCCTTCCCCCGTCGGTTGCAGAGGGGCCTCTGCCGGCATTTATAGGGCCCAGCCGATCTGGAGAGGGCCCTCTGCCGGCCTTTAGAGGGCGCTGTCAATCTGTAGATAGACCAGCCAATCTGTAGAGGGCCTCTGTCGGCATTTAGAGGGCCCTGTTGACCTGTAGAGGGTCCTGGCGGCCTTTAGAAAGCCCTTCCGGCCTGTGAGGGCCCTTATGGCTTCTAGAGGGCCCTGTCGACCTTTAGCCGGCCTTTAGAGGGCCCTGCCGATCTGTAGATCGCCCTGTCAATCTGCAGAGGGCCTCTGTGGGCATTTAGAAGGCTCTGCCGACCTGTAGAGGGGCCTCTTCCAGCCTTTAGGGGCCTGGTCGATCTGCAGAGTGCCCCAGCCAATCTATAGAGGGCTCTCTGCCGGCCTTTAGATGGCCCTGCCGGCCTTTAGAGGGCGCTGATGACCTTTAGAGGGCCCTTCCAGACTTTAGAGGGCCCTTCCGGCCTGTATAGGGCCCTTCTGGCCTTTAGAGGGCCTTGTCGGCCTTTAGATGGCTCCGCCGGCCTTTGGAGGGCCCTGCCGATCTGTAGCCAATCTGCAGAGGGACTCTGTCGGCATTTAGAAGGCCCTGTCGACCTGTAGAGGGCCCTCTTCCAGCCTTTAAGGGCCCTGTCGATCTGCAGTGTCCCAGCCAATCTGTAGAGGGCCTTCTGTTGACCTTAAGAGGGCCCTGCCGATCTGTATAGGACCCTCTGTCGGCCTGTAGAGGGCCCTGCCGATCTGCAAAGGGTCATCAGCCGGCCTTTAGAGGCCCCTGCCGATCTGTAGAGGGCCTTTGCTGTTCTTTAGAGGGTTCTGTGGTGGTAGAGGTGGTTTGCCGGTCGAGCGCCGGTGAGGCTCTCGAAGGAAGATCGGTAAAAGTTCTTATTGTTTGTCAGTGTATGCTAGTAACGTCTGAGATGAGTACAAGGCCTTGACAATGTACGAGTATTAACCCAGCATTGGCTGGGGTCTCAGCCGAACACCATTGGCTGGGGTGGCGTTCCCCCTTCCCTGGTTATCTTCCGAGCCAATAACCGCAGCGTCGACCTGCAGAGGTGGCCAAAGATCTCGTCTGGACACACATCCGGGCAAACACGTTGGCTCGTACTTTCCTGAGCGACCCCCCAGTGGAGATATTGATCCTTTTACGATTTTGAATTAGAAGCGCTTTGACGAGACAAACACGATGGCGCAAAAATATCACCTTATCTTCTTTAGGTAAAACGTTATTTGCGTAAAACTGTTTTCCCAAAAACATTTTTTTTTTACATTTGATTACATTACACTGCAGCATAAAATATTGACCTGAGCTCAAATTTGTGGACACACAGATGGCGATTAAATATTTAAAGAGCTTTCGATTGCTTTTTTCGTTTTTTCCTAACTATCATAGTTCCAGAGATATTTTGGGGTTTCTCAAGCGAAGTCCTAAAACTGGAAAATCTGACCTTTGATGACCTCTGGTGACCTCAATATTAACCTCACCTAAAAAAGACAGAAATACCTTCCATAGAGCTTGTTTCGAGCTATCTAACACCGTTTTACGCTTGTCGCTACTTTGCGTGGTTTTCGAGATCTTAGGGGGGGGGCGGAAACCGCCCCCCCCCCCCCACCAGGGCGTGTAATTATCAGAGGCCCTCCAGGGCGCGTGTTAAGATATGACTCTATCGTGTTGTAGAAACCCCTGGTATCACAATGTAGTGTATTTTTCAAGAAAATGTATATGCAAACGGTATCCAAAGCTTTTTGTAAATCAAGATATATGAAGATGTTATTTCGTTATTTTGTAGAGATTGTTTAACTTCATCGTACATGTGCACAAGCGGCATGCACGTTCTGTGTTGTTTCCTCAATCCGAATTGAAGAAGATTCAGGATATTATTTTGATTAACCCGCGCCCCGTTGGAGGTGGCAGAATCTGCCCCCCCCCCCCCCCCCCTCCCCCACCCCTTCCCTGATTTTCTCAATAACTTGAAAACAATGATAGATATCGACGTCAACCTTTCAGTACCTTATGCTGCATCCATTATTCGTCTAATCACATCATTTCAATGAAAATCGTGGAGTACTCTGGGAGATAATAACGTTTTATTCACGTCATGTCATGCCATTTTTGGTGGAAAAACAATAAATGTTTGAAAAATCGTAGACAATCTAGTTTTGAAGCAAATTGCAAAAAAGCAGAAAGAAAGGAAATAACATTATATTGAAATGGACTATCGCAGATTTGCAACATTTTGAGTATTGACTCCCAAAAATAAAAATATATGTTTTCGTTGTCGAAAGTTATTTGTCACAACATACAACATATTGTACTATTTTAATTATGCGTCCCCGCCCTCCCCCTTGGCTACGAGGGTCCCTCTGATCCCATCCCCCCGCCCCCTGGGTTAAACCCTGTCTAGTGTCTACGCCCCCGGTACCCTGAAGTCCAGAAGCGGCCCTCTGAAAGCCAGAGGGAAGGTGAGAGGAGCCGTATGGAGGTCAAAGGCCCCTTTTCAAATGGAGGCCCCCTCGCAAATGGAGGCCCCTAAATTTTGACTGCCCCCCAGAGCAGTGGCGCACGCAGGATTCCATTTCGGGGGGGTCAGAGCCCTAAAAGCGGGCCCCTTGTGAGCCCCACCCGTTTTTAGAAAACTTCGCGGATTTCGGTCACTTGTTTTTGAGCGGGCCCCCTACAGCATGGTTCCTGAGACATTATAATTTTCTTGTCAATGTCGTGTAAGGTGACGGCGTGTGCTACTGATGTGCGAATTTTAGGTGCGTGTGCTACTGTACGGTACACCTGTCGATAGTAAATTTGACGAAATGAGGTATATGACAACAACAAAAATTATATTTTACAGGTTAGGCAGGTTAGGCAGGTAAATGACAACAACAACAATTATATTTTACAGATTAGGCAGGTTAGGCAGTCCGATCCCCGGTAGTTATGTCATCATCATCATCGTTGGGGTTTTAGTGCGCCTCGACTACGTCATTCGCGCCCACCATCATGTTGCCACAAGTTGTCATAAACCATTTCCTGAAGCAACAATGGATAATGTAAAAAATACGTATCAATATCAAATACGCCCGTATCAAGAATTTGCAAGGATCGGGCCCTGTTGTGGCGGGCCTTCGTTTTGACCGGGCCCTATATCACGTCTTTCCCAGCACCGGGCCCCTGCCTCGATCGGGCCTGATCAAGACCGGGCCCCTATCAAAAACGGGCCCGTATCAAGAATATGCGAGGACCGGGCCCTGTTGTGACCGGGCCCCATATCACGCCTTTCCCAGCATCGGGCCCCTGCCTCGATCAGGCCTGACCAAGACCGGGCCCCTACCAAAAACGGGCCCGTATCAAGAATATGCGAGGACCGGGCCCTGTTGTGACCGGGCCCTCGTCCTGACCGGGCCCCATGCCACGCCTTTGCCAGCACCGGGACCCTGCCTCGATCGGAACTGATCAAGACCGTGCCCCTTCCAGAAACGGGCCCGTATCAAGAATATGCAATGACCGGGCCCTGTTGTGACCGGGCCCTCGTTCTGACCGGGCCCCATATCACGCCTTTGCCAGCACCGGGCCCCTGCCTCGATCAGGCCTGACCAAGACTGGGCCCCTACCAGAAACGGGCCCGTGTCAAGAATATGCGAGGACCGGGCCCTGATGTGACCGGGCCCCATCATCCCATGCCAAGCCTTTGCCAGCACCGGACCCCTACCTCGATCGGGCCTGACCAAGACCGGGCCCCCACCAGAAACGGGCCCCTAAAAAATGCGGGCCTCTCAGAAATTTCGGGGGGTCAGCTGACCCCTTTGACCCCCCCCCCCCCTGCGTGCGCCACTGCCCCAGAGGAGTCCTTTGTTCAGACCGGAAGGGCCAAAAGCACGTAGATATCCCAGATGAAGATTAAATACAAAGAGAACTTACTCCACAAGACAAATATTAAAATCGGAGCTTTCGGATATATTGTAACAACCTTCATCAGGGTGATACAATATACCCGAAAGCTCCGATTTTCATTTTTCTTGTAAAGTAAGCCATCTTTGTATTTATTATATATCACCCACTCCACATCATGTCTTTTCGCGGATCCCAGATGAGTCCCTGAACAGGTCGGAAGGGCGTTGCAAGGCAGGAGGGGCCCCTAGACGATCTGAAGAGACCCTACCCTGGGCCTTTCAACAGTAAGAATGCAGTTGTACAGGGAATAAAACTCAAAATTTTCGCGCTGCTCAGCGGCGCAATTGAACTACAAATTAAATTATATGCGGGTTAGAAACAAAAATGGGGCCGTTTCTCGGCGCATTTATGTGTTATGTTGCTACTTTCCTATACAATTGGACAAAATAGTTCACCTTAGCATTTTTTACCGCACTTGTAAACGCGCAATAGCATTTTTAGAGGTCCGCACCATACGCAATGCGACGCATTGATGAGAATGCAATGGCGCAATTTTTTTTTTTCATTTTTGTCAGAGGGGCAGTCACAATTTAGGGCCTCCATTTGAGAGGGGGCCTCCATTTGCGAGGGGGCCTCCATTTGAAAAGGGGCCTTTGACTTCTATAATGCTCCTCTCACCTTCCCTCTGGCTTTCAAAGGGCCGCTTCTGGACTTCAGAGGCACCTCTGACTTCCATAGGACCCCCTCTGGCCTACAGGGGACCAGGGGCGTAGACAAGATTTATCCCAGGGGGGGGGGCAAATGGGATCAGAGTGACCCTCGTAGCCAGGCGGGGGGGGGGGGGAGGGCACATAATTAAAATAGTACAATATGTTGTATGTTGTGACAAATAACTTTCGACAACGAAATTTTTTATTTTTTTTATTTTTTTAAGTCAATACACAAAATTTTGCAAATCTGCGATATCCATTTCAATATAATGTTATTTCCTTTCTTTCTGGTTTTTGCAATTTGCTTCAAAACTAGATTGTCTACGATTTTTCAAACATTTATTGTTTTCCACCAAAAATGGCATGACATGACGTGAATAAAACGTTATTATCTCCCAGAGTACTCCACGGTTTTCATTGAAATGATGTGATTAGACGAAGAATGGATGCAGCATATGGTACTGAAAGGTTGACGTCGATATCTATCATTGTTTTCAAGTTATTGAGAAAATCAGGGAGGGGGGGGGGGCAGATTCTGCCACTTCCAGCGGGGCGCGGGTTAATCAAAATAATATCCTGAATCTTCTTCAATTCGGATTGAGGAAACAACACAGAACGTACATGCCGATTGTGCACATGTACGATGAAGTTAAAAATATCTACAAAATAACGAAATAACATGCTTCATATATCTTGATTTACAGAAAGCTTTGGATACCGTTTGCATACACATTTTCTTGAAAACAATACCCCACATTGTGATACCAGGGGTTTCTACAACACGATAGAGTCATATCTTAACACGCGTCCTAGAGGGCCTCTGGCCCTCTGATAATTACACGCCCTGGTGGGGGGGGGGCGGTTTCCGCCCCCCCTAAGATCTCGAAAACCACGCAACATAGCGACAAGCGGAAAACAGTGTTAGATAGCTCGAGACAAGCTCTATGGAAGGTATTTCTGTCTTTTTTTAGGTGAGGTCAATATTGAGGTCACCAGAGGTCATCAAAGGTCAGATTTTCCAGTGTTAGCACTTCGCTTGAGAAACCCCCAAATATCTCGGGAACTATGATAGTTAGGAACAAACGAACAAAAAAAGCAATCGAAAGCTCTTTAAATATTTAATCGCCATCTGTGTGGCCACAAATTTGAGCTCAGGTCAATATTTTAGGCTGCAGTGTAATGTAATCAAATGTAGAACAAAACTGTTTTTGGGAAAACAGTTTTACGCAAATAACTTTTTACCTAATGAATATAAGGTACTATTTTGTACGCCATCGTGTTTGTCCCGTCAAGGCGCTTCTAATTCAAAACCGAAAAGGATAAATATCTCCACTGGGAGGTCGCTCAGGAAAGTACGAGCCAACGTGTTTGTCCGGATGTGTGTCCAGACGAGATCTTTGGCCACCTCTGCAGGTCGACGCTGCGGTTATTGGTTCGGAAGATAACCAGGGAGGGGGAACGCCACCCCAGCCAATGGTGTTCGGCTGAGACCCCAGCCAATGCTGGGTTAATACTCGTACATTGTCAAGGCCTTGCACACATCTCAGACGTTACTAGCATACACTGAAAAACAATAAGAACTTTGACTGATCTTCCTTCGAGAGCCTCACCGGCGCTCGACCGGCAAACCACTTCTACCACCACAGAACCCTCTAAAGGACAGTAAAGGCCCTCTACAGATCGGCAGGGGCATCTAAAGGCCAGCTGATGACCATTTGCAGATCGGTAGGGTCCTCTAAAGGCCGACAGAGTGTCCTATACAGACCGGCAGGGCCCTCTTAAGGTCAACAGAGGGCCCTCTACAGATTGGCTGGGACACTGCAGATCGACAGGGCCCCTAAAGGCTGGAAGAGGGCCCTTTACAGGTCGACAGGGCCCTCTAAATGCCGACAGAGTCCCTCTGCAGATTTGCTACAGATCGACTGGGCCCTCCGAAGGCCGGCAGAACCATCTAAAGGCCGACAAGACCCTCTAAAGGCCAGAAGGGCCCTATACAGGCCGGAAGGGCCCTATAAAGTCCGGAAGGGCCCTCTAAAGGTCATCAGGGCCCTCTAAAGGCCGGCAGGGCCATCTAAAGGTCGGCAGAGAGCCCTCTATAGATTGGCTGGGGCACTCTGCAGATCGACCAGGCCCCTAAAGCCTGGAAGAGGCCCCTTTACAGGTCGGCAGAGCCCTCTAAATGCCGACAGAGGCCTCTGCAGATTGACAGGGCGATCTACAGATCGGCAGGGCCCTCTAAAGGCCGGCTAAAGGTCGACAGGGCCCTCTAGAAGCTAGAAGGGCCCTCACAGGCCGGAAGGGCTCTCTAAAGGCCGCCAGGTCCCTCTACAGGTCAGCAGGGCCCTCTAAATGCCGGCAGAGGCCCTCTACAGATTGGCAGGTCTATCTACAGATTGACAGGGCCCTCTAAAAGCCGGCAGAGGGCCCTCTCCAGATCGATTGGGCCCTATAAATGCCGGCAGAGGCCCCTCTGCAACCGACAGGGAAGGGCTCCGCCACAGGTTTGAAGTTGGGGGGGGGACGTGGATTCATGAGCTCAACGAGATATAGGGCTGAATATATGTGATATGGTGGGAACCGAGCTCTACGCCTGACCGGGCCCCATATCACGCCTTTGCCAGCACCGGGCCCCTGCATCGATCGGGCCTGACCAAGACCGGGCCCCTACCCGGAACGGACCTGTATCAAGAATGTGCCAGGATCGGGCCCTGTTGTGACGGGCCCTCGTCCTGACCGGGCCTCATATCACGCTTCTGCTAGCACCGGGCCCCTGCCTCGATCGGGCCTGACCAAGGACGGGCCCGTATAAATAATTTGCAAGGGCCGGGCCCTGTTGTGACCGGGCCCTCGACCTGACCGGACCCCATACCACGCCTCTGCCAGCACCGGAGCCCTGCCTTGATCGGGCCCCTACCCGGAACGGCCCCTACCAGGAACGGGCCCGTATAAAACAATTGCAAGGAGCGGGCGCTGTTGTGACCGGGTCATCGTCCTGACCGGCCCCCGTATCACGCCTTTGCCAGCACCGGGCCCCTGCCTCGATCGGACCTGACCGAGACCGGGCCCCTACTAGAAAGGGGCCCGTATCAATAATATGCAAGTACCAGGCCCTGCTGTGACCGGGCCCTCGTCCTGGCCGGGCCCCATATCACGCCTTTACCAGCACCGGGCCCCTGCCTCGATCGGGACTGACCAAGACCGGGCCCCTACCAGAAACGGGCCTGCATCAAGAATATGCAAGGACCGGGCCCTCGTCCTGAGCGGGCCCCATATCACGTCTTTGCCAGCACCGGGTCCCTGCCTCGAGCAGGCCTGACCAAGACCGGGCCACTGCCAGGTATGGGCCAGAATACGGGTCCTTTTGATGCGTGCCCCTCAAACATTTCGGGGGGGAGTCAGCTTACCCTTTTGAACCCCCTGCGTGCGCCACTGCCAACTTGCCTTGGGATACCCCCGCTACTTGCTGTGTCAGTGGTACCTAGAGACAGGAGCGTCGCCATCCCCCCCCCCCCCCCCCAGGATCGCTCCAGCCGGAGTCCGCCCCCCCCCCAATTTCGCAGGATTTTAACATGAGCCCAATGGGGCTGTCCCCCAAGCCCGTGGCTGCCCCCCCCCCCCCCCTCCACACTCAAAATGTTGTGGCGACGCCACTGCCTAGAGAGGTGACTTGTTGACTAAGTTAGCGTAGTTTCCGCTTCTAAAAAAGCTGAGCGACTTATACATACGTGCGCATTACTGCTAAGTTGCAGTGGCATAGCTGTTAATTAACCACAGTCCACACAGGCACGCAGCCAGGATTTCGTCCAGTGTGGGGGGGGGGGGGCAGCGTCGTGAAAGGGCCCCCTTCCCGAGCGTTGAAAGGGGCCCTTCCCAAGCGTTGAAAGAGCGAAACAAAACGGATGAAAAGGCACGTTACAAGGATGGATAATGCAGTATGGCAGATATGGCATAGGCCATACCAACTTGTACGAGCTGGAGTTAGTAAACTGAGGGGTCTGTTATTTCAACTTTTGAACCAGCGACACCAGTTTGGAATCAGCTATACCAACTTCGAATATTTTTTAGGCCCAAGTCCTGCAACCCTTAAAGGGAAATAATGACCTTTTCCCACAAAAATGGAGTTAGCACTTGAAATCGCCAGACGAGGCCAAAATATATGGTAAATTCATCACATTTTGCATGAAAACTTTCCTACTGAAAGATATTTCAAGTAATAGTTGATAAGCGTTCCACACTTTTAACGATCGGTACTTGCAAGTACTTTTGATCCTCATCAAACTGCGGGCTTTTCCCGTATTGTTTTTTTACGCATTGGAGTGGAAAATGTATTGTGCGTTCTGCTTGTTGTAATTATATGCCCGGCGATCTTCTAAAACTAACAGCGATTGGAAAAAGTGGCAATAAAATCGGAAGCTCATCGATGCACATCAACGGCGGCATAGTTAGTGGTTGCGACCCTCAATTTTTGCAAATCGATTCATTTGTTTTCAACATTAGGAGTTTTGTATAATTTGTCTGTGGCTGTGTATAACACTATGCTTTATATTATCATGAACAAAAAAACACACAAAAAAACTAACAAACAATAGCACAAAACTGGCAATTCAATCCGAAGCTCATCGATGCACATCGACGGCGACCTATTTAGCGTCGGCGATTTGTTTACAAAGTCATTGTCATGCTGAGAAAGAAAGAAAAGAAGAAGAAAAATGCTTCTCGGCGCACTTAACCATTGTGGCGAGTTGTTGCTGATCAGTATACCCAAGTCCCGTAGCAGGCTTTGTTAATGACGTCACTGGTGCCATTCTTGTGTAGCATTGCAAAATATATCTGATTTTGAGTTGAAAGCTAATTAAAGACTTATTCAAATTATTGTTTTTAAGTTGGAATTTTCTTGTTAATCATTATTAAAGGTATTTTATCACTGTATTTCATAGTAGTTGACACTTCAGAAATTTATGACGTAATAATATTGTATTAAATATGCTTTCCCTCGCCTTTTGCTATTGTGGCGCAGTGCCGAGTGCTTTGCGAATACTTGTTTGCCTGGGGTTCAAATCATTCCGCCCTTATTTCATTCGAGTTGGTATAGTTTGCATGTTGTTGTTATTCATGACTTATACTGATAGTCAGTCATGCATCACGGATGCTTCACGGATTGCTTCAGGGATCAGTTTGATCGGAAACGTCACAGAGCCTCCAAAAATGCCGCACTCGTTGTAAACAATGGTAGGGAAGGACGAATTTGTAAATGACCTTCATGAAGTACACAAGGTACTTGTTTTTTACTTTTTCCAAACTTACAACTTTGAATTTGGGAATAATTTTATTTAATTCTTAAATTTAAATAAAATAATTTTAAAACCATAACGGTAGCCTAAGAAATTGTTTCTAACAAAATCAAAAGGTCATTATTTCATTATTATTTTCATTATTTTCAAAAGGTCATTAATTCCGCCACGGAGCGGCGCGAAAATTTGAATCGTATGCCCTGAATATGCATTTTTCCTCTATGACCTCTAAACAAAATTTCTTTGTGTTTAAGAGTGCGGTAAAATAAGTGATAAAGCGAACTATTTTGCCCAATTATATAGGAAAGTAGTAACATATAAACAAAACATAAATGCGCCGCGAAACGGTGCGAATTTAGAATTTTGTTTTAACGCACATACAATTGAATGTGTATTGCAATTGCGCCGCGGAGCGGCGCAAAAATTTTGATTTTATTCCCTGGATAACTGTATTCTTACTGTTGAAGGTGCTTGAGGTGTGTTCTGTTTGAGGTACTTGCAATTTGAGGGCAGTGTCATGTGCTCAAAGTTGGGGGGGGGGGGGGGACAAAGGACACTATGTCCCCCGCCCCCCTCACCCAATTTTGAAGTTGGGGACATGTCCCCCCCGTCCCCCCGGTGGCGGAGCCCATGGAAAGGGGCCCTCTAAATGCCGGCAGGTGGCCATCTGAAGATCGGCAGGGCCCTTTAAAAGCTGGTAGAGGGCCCTCTCCACACTGTCTGGGCCCTTTTGTACGTATTTACATACACATGCCTTTAACAGACAAGCAAGTGCTGTTATTTATTCGTGTTACGATTTGTTTAGGTTGGTGGGCGTTCTTTTATGCGACGTAATGCGTTTCGCGGGCGCCTGGCACCATCCAAAACAATGGTGCCTTCGGCCCCAGGGGGCCCTCGCTCGGTCGCCAGAGGGGCCTGCCGGGCCTCCAGAGGGGACATGGCCCCTTGTCCCCCCTTGCCTACGCCCTTGCAGGGGACCCTAGTTGTTTACCTCCAGAGTGCTTCTGTGGCTTCTAGAGGGCCCCCTCTGGCCTTCGGTGGCATATCTGACCTCCAAATGACCCCGTCTGACCCCTAAGGGCCCACCTCTAACCTCCCCTCTGACTTTTAGATGGCTTCCTCTGGCCTTCAAAGGCTCCCTCTGACCTCCATAGGACCCTCTTTGGCTTCCATGGGCACATGTGACCTCTGCGATGGGGCCTGCGAGATGGGGCCTCTTTGAAGCATGGAGGGGCCTCCTTAAATGACAGGAGGGGCAAAAATATATGATTGCCCCCCTCCCCTCTCCTGCCCGACGACAGGGGGCAACTGCCCCTCCTGACCCCCGGTGGCGCCGCCGCTGTGACTTGCCCAGGAGCGCCTCTGATCTGCCCAGCGACGTTTCTGGTCGGACTGCGCTGGCTGCTTTGTCGCCCTGCCGACATGCTCAGGGGCCTCTCGACCTGCCCAGGGACCCCTCTGTGCTGGCTAGGGGCCTTTCGACGTGTTCAGAGGACACTCTGACCCGCTCAGGGTCCCTTTCGGTATGGCCAGGAGCCCCTTTTACTTGCACAGGGCTCTTTTGAACGTCAGAGGGGCCCTCTGGTCTTTCAGAGAGGAGGGCCCTGGTGGCCCTAAAGGGCCTCTGAAGTGCTCTAAACTCTCTAAAGAACACGCTTCGCGTGGGGCGTGGTAAAGAGCCCATGATTCCGCGCTTCGGGCGGTCTCGTCGGCCCTTTTCGGCGCGCTGTGGGCGCCGAAAAGGGTCATCCTGGTCTCCAGGGGGGGGGAGGCCGCCCCCCCCCCACCCCCACCCGCCCATTGGCTACGTGCCTGCTCTTAGCTACGATAAACAACTAATTTGTTTGAAGTGGCTGAAAAAGGTGCAATATTCCACTGGAGTGAATTTTAGCAGGGTGGAAACAAGATAAGTATAGGTAGGTACTGGGAAAACTAGGCAGTCACTATGCACAGCCATGTCGAGGTGGACGACATGACGACGACATCTGGACCAAATCCGAACTCCTGAATTTTGTGAGAGCCTGTTGTTCGTGCTGAATCGTGAAGAATGTTCGTGCTGCTCTAAAACAAAAGGTAGGTACATGTTTGCTGCCGGCAGTTAACCACCAATCGCTCCAAATTCAATATCTTGTTTTCAGTTGGGTTTTAAGGAAGGTCCACAAGGTTAGTAAAGTAACTTTGGGTCCACCTTCCAAAGGTGCTGACTCCAGTTTATAGGAAGAGCGCACACTTTGAATTGGCTTTTTTTATTTTGGCTTTCAACTCAGAGTCGGTGAGCCGATTTGGACTTACCTAAATCAACACAGCTGTGTCAAAGTTGATTCCACTAAAAACATATTGAGGGGTGTGTGGACTTGGATACGAGAAGATGTTTGCGGGTCGTAGAGAGGTAGTCGCAACCAAAAAGGAACACGTATTTGGTGTGTATTTTCTCAGGTTTGAAAGATTTTAAAAAACTGTCGGAATAGCGGATAGCCCCTCAGCCCTGTGAGTCAGGCAGAGTCAGACAGGCTGAGAAGCTCCTCTATCTGGTTTCCGTCACCTTTGTCTCCGTGCAGCGACTCGTTGCAACCTACTGCGCAGAAGCAAAGAGAAAGTGAGATCGACTTAGGCCCTGAGAGCATGGTAAAGAGCCGGCCGAGCCGTGGTCCTGAGCAGCGCCACTGCACTGCTCAGCCGGCTCGGGCTGCAGTCCAACTTGAGCTTACTATATTTGTCGCGAGATGTCGCTAACAGCGGAGTGCGGTAAGTACCAGGCAATGGAAACTTCCGACTCTGCATCCGGCTGGTTTCATCCGTGTCACCAGTCCGTCCGTCATGTCAACTGAATATAGCGTCAGAGACATCGTGGCGCCGCCAACAAAAGACCGATGTTGTATGTGCTCTGGCTTCTTCTCGCCTGGTCTGGTCTTCTCGCCTCTGTGGATTGTTGTTCAGGCGTGTGACCATTGGCGGATTCAGAACAGACTTGTAAACGATTCATGGTGAATCGCTTAACGATGCAAGAATCACATCGTTTGACGAAGAATCACAGGTGAATCGATCGATCGATAAATCGGTGAATCGATTCCTTTTACGCGAACATCAATGTGAATCAAGAATCGAATCATTGCGCTGCGTAGAATCACCAGAATCACCAAATGAATCGATTCAAACTGATTCTACGACAAAAAAGATTAGTTTCATATTGTAGGAAGTAGGTACTTACTACTTACTACCTAGGCAGGCTCTGTTGGTAAATGGTAGTTCATGAAACCCTGCCAACAGAGCATTGATGATGCCTGAGTCCCTGACTTAGGCAACCATACCTATTACCTGCTAATCTACTGAGATCATAATTGCCTGGGAGAAGACTGCAGAACATAACATTTAACACAATTAACAATGGAATGGTAAGGTCAGACAGAACAACGAAGATCTCAACCAATCTTATGGAAAACTTGTTGGAATTGGAAATAGCAAACTCACTTATAAGTTGCATACCTAGGCACTTCACTGCGAAGCTGTTTGGGGCTAGCGGAAAGAAAGAACACAAGCAGGCACGTGGCCAAGGAGGGGGCGGCGGGCCCTTTTAGGCGCGCGCCGTGCGCCGAAAAGGGCCGACGAGACCTCGCGAAACGCGGTATCATGGGCACTTTACCACGCGAAGCGTGGTCTTTGGAGAGTTTAGAGCACTTCAGAGGCACCAGGACCCTACCTGAAAGACCAGAAAGCCCCTTGGACGTTCAAAAGAGCCCTGTGCATGTCAGAGGGGCCCCTGGCCAGACCGAAAGGACCCCTGAGCGGGTCCGAGGGTCCCCTGAACACGTCGAATGGGCCCTAGCCAGTATAGAGGGCCCCTGGGCAGGTCGAGAGGCCCCTGAGCATGTCGGCAGGGAGACAACGAAGCCAGCACAGTCCCTTGCCCGGTCATAAGGGCCCCTGAGCAGATTGGAGGGCCCTTGGACAGACCACAGAGGGCCCCTGGGAAGTTCAAAGGGCCCCAGGCAGGTCAGAGGGGCCCCTGACCAGACCGAAAGGGCCCCCTAGATGGGTCAGGACGGCCACTGAACTTGCCGAATGGCCCCTAGTCAGGTTGGAGGGCCCTCGGAGCAGGTCGGAGGGCCCTCGGAGCATGTCGCAAGGCGGCAAAGCAGCCAGCGCAGTACCTTGTCAGGTCGGAAGGGCCCCTTAGAAGGCTGGATGGCCCCTGGACAGACCAGAGGGGCTCTGGAAAGTTAAAAATGCCCCTGTGCAGATCGGAGGGGCCCCTGACCAGACCGAAAGGGTCCCTGGGCGGGTAAGAAGGCCCCCGGAACATGCCGAATTGGCCCCTAGCCAGCACGGAGGGACCCCAGGGCAGGTAGGAGGGCCCCCTGAGCATGTTGGCAGGGCGACAAAGCAGCCAGCGCAGTCCGACCAGAAGAGTCGCTTGGCAGATCGGAGAGGCTCCTGGGCAAGTCAGGGGGGCCTCTGACTAGACCGAAACGGTCCCTGGGCCGGACGGAAGGGCCCTTGAACATGCCGGATGAGTTCCTAGCCAAACAGGAGGGGCCCCTGGGTAGGTCGGAGGGGCCCCTGAGCATGTCGGCAGGGTGACAAAGCAGCGAGTTCAGACTCTGGCCAGGTCGGAAGGACTGCTGAACAGGCCGAATGGCCCCTTGACACACTAGAGGGGCTTCTTGGAAGGTCAAAGGGGTCCCTGGTCAGACCGGAAGGGCCCAAGGCACGTAGAGATCCCAGATGAAGATTAAATACAAAGAGGACTTACTCCACAAGAAAAATATTAAAATCGGAGCTTTCGGGTATGTTGTAACACCCTTCGTCTGCGATTAAGAGGCATTCGGTAATATGTCATTGCTCGTCTTTAAAGGGCATAGTTCACCTTTAACATGGGGTTTTGGACTGAGATAGCAGATTTGTAGAGCAGATCTAGAAATGGGTTGTGGTGAAAGAATGACCTCCCTACATTAAGTCATTTCGACACAGGACTAGTGGGCCCGGTTTCATGTCCGCTGTTATGGGCCACGATCGGGACATGAACGCTCGCCGCCAGAGGCAGGTACACCCTCTGGCACGTAGTCTCTGATCACAACGCCTCGTTAATATCCACTCAGCCGCCCGGGCGGCGCGGCAGCCCCATGTCAGAGACTGTACTTGGCGTCAGGTGGAGCCAGAACGCCAGCTGCTGTCGTACGATTCCTCGTGAAATGCAAAGAGAAACTTACTTCTTTCTCCACATATATCCATCAGTTGTCCAAACGAAAGTCATGTTCGTAGTTTTGAGCTCTTGATGCACCGTATGGTTGAATTTCAAGTCAACTTGCAAGGTGACCTATTCCCTTTAAGATGAGCAATGACATGTTACCGAATGCCTCATTATCGCTAACGAAGGGATAAACAATATACCCGGAAGCTCCGATTTTAATTTGTATTGTAGAGTAAGCCCTTTTTGTATTTAATATATATCACCCACTCCACATCATGTCTTTTCGCGGATCCCTGATGAGTCCCTGAACAGGTCAGAAGGGCGTTGAAAAGGTCGGAGGGCCCCTAGACGATCTGAAGGAACTCTGGGCCTTTCAACAGTAAGAATGCAGTTGTCCAGGTAATACAACTATACAAAAAATAACCGCTCCGCGTCGCAATTTAACTACAAATTCAATTATATGCTGGTTAGAAGAAGAAAAAAAACGGGCCGTTCTCGGCGCATTTATGTGTTATGTTGCTACTTTCCTATATAATTGGGCAAAATAGTCTACTTTATCATTTTTTTAACGCACTTGTAAACGCACAATAACATTTTTGGAGGTCCGCACCATAAGCAATGTGACGCATTGATGAGAATGCATATCTAGGGCATAAGACTAAAAAAAATAGCGCCGCTCCGCGGCGCAATTTGTTTAAGGGTTCCAGGTATTGAGCTTAAAAAAAATATTCCAAGTTAGTTCCAATTCTAAGCTGATTCCAAATTGGTGTCACTGGTTCCAAAGTTGATATGGCAGTTTGCTAACTCCAGGTTCTAAACGTTGGTATGGCCCATGTCATACCTGTCATGCTGCAATTTCCATCCTTGTAACGTGATTGTTCATCCGTTTTGTTTGGAGCTTTTAACGCTTGGGAAGGGACCCTTTCAGCGCTCGGGAAGGGGGCCCTTTCGAGGCGCCGTACCCCCTGGACGAAATACTGTCTACGTGCCTGAACACAAGTAGTAAGTGCTAACTTCTAAGTAGGGATATGTTTGATCAAGCCTTCGGCCTTGTATTAAGCCATCTTCTAACTCATGTATTTCCTCAATTGTTATTTATGCGTCATATTCGAAATATCAAGAATGTGAAGAGAAAATGTCGAAATAAACAACTGCGGAAGAACAACATATTGCATAGGTAAATATTATGGACATACAAAAATAACAATATAGTTTATATATGCATCCTAAATTATAAATAATCGTAAGGTAGGATTTAGGAACTAAGTCAATCATGATTTGCAAACATTTGGTTATAACTCGTATTTTTATTGTTTCTGTTTTCGCGGCTATAATGACTCGAAATCGCGCCACATTTGTGTTTTTTTTAGGCGTCTTGTGTTTATATTTATTTTGGGCTTGTTAGCTGTCATACAAAATAATGTAAAACCTTATTTCTCGTAGTGCTTGTGCAAGGCGCATGAATTTCAAATTCAAATTTAAAACCTTGGTTGCTTCAAATCTGACGCAGCATAAACGTAAGTAACGTGCACACCGGGTGTTGTGTTTTTGCATACAATTTGGAAGCTGGTCGTAATTTTTTTAACAAACAACCACAACTTGTAAGCTTTATAAAGCGTGCCAACAGTCAACACACCCGCGTTCGTCCGTGGGAGTCTAGAGCAATGCCGTGGGCCAATGTTTCTGGTGTCACTAACTGCAACTACATTATTAATATCGAGGTAGGTCGTAAGGTGGAAGCAGAGACGACATTGGGTAATTATTGGCACAACTTTGATTGCACTTTCCAGTTCCCAGTGGTTGGTTTTGGCCTTTTGGGTTTTCTTTCATTGCATTTTCAATCAAATCCCTGCATTGATCTAAGTTGCTTGGTTTGAAAGTTAACAGGGGGGCCCGTCAGCCCCCCTCCCCCGTAGGGCGAAGGTGAAAAAAGCTCCCGTAGGGCGAGACCTTTTGACACGGTCAAACATTTTGTACTTGACCTGACCTGTGACGTCATCGGTGACCCCGAAATCCCAATGAGATTTGGTTGTTATTGCTGATTGGGTAGTTAGGTAACAACACTGAACGCAATGGACTTTGTCACCTCACACCTGCTTGCCTTTATAGGCATTAAGCACATTAGTCGGTACCTGAAGCTGTACCTGCATATTGCATTGCTTTTACTCATGGTGCAGACTGCAGACTGCAGAGGCCAAGCTGTCATTAATTTGGTAAAATATTATGATTATTATCTTCATTATTCATATGCTGGAATAAGAAATTGGTATTGGTGCCACATAACTAGGCAGTTGCAGCTTCCCTTAACCCGCGAGCTACTGGGGGGGCTATTTCCCCCCCCCCCCTCTCCCGTTATTTTGCAATAACTCCTATACGAACACCTGTATCGTCACCAAACTTGCAGTAACTTCTCTCACATTAATTCTACACATGTTGGCAAAATTAAAAATATAAGGCTATGATAGGTCAACCGGGAATGACGTCAGAGTGACGTCATGTTCTTCGGTTTTTGTTGCAAAATAATGGTTTGCGGAAAACGCTTTCAAAGGTACGATATTTGAGATACACTAAATTGTATTAAATCAAATTACTGACAATAGACCGGGATATCAAACTGCTATCTCGGATTTTTGAGTTTTTTGAGTTTTTTGAGAAATCCAAAGACAATTGTTTTTTGTTTTTACAAAATTTTCAAGAAAAAATCAGAATTATCCAAAAACCGGAATATATGTGATCGAGACGTATACGGTAAATATGTGTACCAAATTTAAAGTTGATATCTTTAAAAATGACCGAGTTATGACCTTCAAATGACAAAAATCGACTACTTCTCACAGCATTACTATGACAAAAAACGCATTTCCATTTTTGCCTTTTACTTCTATTTATATGGAACAAACAATGTTCTAAGGTCATTTTTCGCGTTCTAGACGAAAAACAAACCCATAAACATGTGTTACAACGCCTAATGACCGTAATCTGCAGTTTGACCTCGTGACCTCGGATGACCTTGACCTGACCCAAGGTCATACACAGCTTAGAAAGGTACTTAGAAGTGTCAGACACACGAATCATACCGATTTATCAACGGCTTATGTGTTTTATATCGCAATTTTGCGCGACAATTCCATCCATAGAGACCTTTTGACACGGTCAAACATTTTGTACTTGACCTGACCTGTGACGTCATCGGTGACCCCGAGGTCAACAATATTATGTTTTCCTCGATAAATTTTCCAGGGCTATCGAATGCCGTTTGAATTTTTACATTCGGTCCAGTAGTTCCAGAGATCAGAGGGGGGGGGGGGGAAATAGCCCCCCCCCCCCCCCCCCCAGTAAGTCGCGTTATGAAATATACCCCAGTAACTCGCGGGTTAACCCCAATCATCATTAATAAGAAATATTGCAATATCAGAATCAGAATCAGAATCAGAATCAGAATCAGAATCAGAATCAGAATCAGAATCAGAATCAGAATCAGAATCAGAATCAGAATCAGAATCAGAATCAGAATCAGAATCAGAATCAGAATCAGAATCAGAATCAGAATCAGAATCAGAATCAGAATCAGAATCAGAATCAGAATCAGAATCAGAATCAGAATCAGAATCAGAATCAGAATCAGAATCAGAGTTGAATCACTGCGCTGAGCCGTGAACCACTGGTGAATCGATTCACTTTACGCTGAATGGTAGTTTGAATCAGAATCGGATCATTGAGGTTTCACGGGAATCACTGGTGAATCGATTCTAAAAAAATGAAGCGTTTACAAGCCTGATTCCGAACGGAGAAAAAAGTTGGTTTGGGGGACAATCGCAAGAGTTTACACGAGTTACAAAGTCATCCGAATTCACTTGTTTGTGCGTTATAACAGATTAAAACGAATATTTCCTTAGTAAAGTTAAATATATTTTTATTTTATGAAACGTTAACCTGAGCATTATTATAATTATATTAATTAGCGTTATTATTATAATTTATAATAATTATTACTATAAATTATAATAAAATTATTATTATTAATCATTATGATAATTAGCGAACTGATTTGTTTTGTCGCATACCTAGCCACAAACTGGACTAGAAGATCCTAGAAGAGAATATGCGAACCTGGCGATCAGGGGCTCCGCCACAGGCGGGGACGGGGGACATGTCCCCCCAACATTTTCGGACTTTAACATTACGCCTATGGACGTTGCATTGAAAGAATCGACTTCAGAATGCCTCCGTCCCCCCCCCCCCCCCCCCCCCCCCAACTTTCGGAAGGTGGCGGAGCCCTTGCTGGCGATCGTGCCAACCTGGCGATCGCAAAGCACATTGCGCTTTGAAACTAAGTTTCATATCTCCCGCAAAGAACTTTAAGGCCAGGTAGACGTGTACGATGTAAAGGGTGTCTCGTACATACTAAGGTCAGTAATGAATGTAGACAACTAATATGCCTAACAGAACAGTGATTCCTAACAATGCCAACATAAGCATCACTTTGCAGACGGCAGAAGAGTTGATATGCAATGGCCCGCTGCTCAAAATATACACTGCAGTTGGTCTAAATTCAGCTTATTTCTCCTGAGGTTCGGGTTTTCATTGCTCCACACTTCTGAAGCAGCGCAGATGAAGACAGTGACAAAGTGCATTCATCACTTTTTCTTAATTAACTCAGCTCCTGTAGAACATTTCTGCGAAATAAAATAAAAGAATTTCTGGAAAGAACGTAGTTTGGCTCTTATCCACCGACCAATGCTAATAGTGAAGCCGATGCTCAAATCCAAATGTGCTTATTTTGAAATCCCATACGATCACTCCACGCCATGTTTGTTCTACATCATGTTCCATTTCATCATTCCACGCCATGTTTGTCCACTCTACATGCTCGCAGAGAGATGTGGAGTGTGCACAGTAAATTCATATTAGTCCTTGCATCACCTGAATACAAGCACGTCACGGCTGAATAAACACACGCTGAGCTGTGTTAGCAAGACGGGTAGATTAATTGTATTACTCAGGGGTGGCGGATAAGGGGGGGGGGGGGGAGCTGCCCCCCCCCCCCATTCAAGAAGTTGGGGGGCAAACATATGATTTTGCCCCCCCCCCCCCCATAAATTTGTAAGCGGGGCCCTCCAAGATCAAAGTGACTCGAAACGAATTTCACTCCGCTTTCAAACAAAGTGCAAGTAAAGTAGTATTAAAACAACAAAACACAAGGTCTGAGGGGGCCCTCTGGCCGCCTGAAGGAGCACTCCGGCCGCCTGAGAGGGCACTCTGGCAGCCTGAGGGGGCACTCTGGCAGCCTGAGGGGGCACTCTGGCAGCCTGAGGGGGCACTCTGGCAGCCTGAGGGGGCACTCTGGCCGCCTGAGGGGGCACTTTGACCGCCTGAGGGGGCACTCTGGCCGCCTGAGGGGCACTCTGGCCGCCTGAGGGGGCACTCTGAGAGCCTGAGGGGCACTTTCACAGTCTGAGGGGGGCACTCTGGCAGTCTGAGGGGGCACTCTGACCGCCTGAGGGGGCACTCTGACCGCCTGAGGGGCACTCTGACCGCCTGAGGGGGCACTCTGGCCGCCTGAGTGGGCACTCTGGCCGCCTGAGTGGGCACTCTGGCCGCCTGAGGGGGACTCTGGCCGCCTGAGGGACACTCAGTCCGCCTGAGGGGAGGGGGGCAATTTGGCCGCCTGAGGGGCACTCTGGCCGCCTGTGGGGGCACTCTGGCCGCCTGAGAGGGCACTTTGGCTGTCTGGGGGCACTCTGGCCACCTGAGGGGCAATGGGGCGCCTGAGGGGGGCATTCTGGCAGTCTGAGGTGGGCACTCTGGGAGCCTGAGGGGCACTATGGGAGCCTGAGGGGGCACTCTGGCCGCCTGAGGGACACCCTGACCGCCTGAGGGGGGCACTCTGGCCGCCTGAGAGGGCACTCTGACCGCCTGAGGGGCACTCTGACCGCCTGAGGGGGCACTGGCTGCCTGAGGCCGCCCTGAGGGAGTCGGGATCCGCTTCCATAGGCGGCGGAACAGGGGGAGAGCAGAAGCGGATCCAGGAGGGCAAGGGGCCATGCCCCCTCCAAGTTCCTGAAACTATGATTTGGCCCCAAATGGTTGGACGTACAGTTGTAAAAATTTCCTTTGCAGCAGTCAAAATCCAGCTACTCACAGTTCAAAACTTGAAAATTTCGTGCCGCTTCGCGGCATGACACAAAATTCGCAATTGCTTATACAAATTTGGAAAATGGGAAAATGAATTCCTTAAGTGTCTGGCAGAGGCTCTCCTTGGCGGTACCTAATTGCAGACCCCATGGCCCAACCCCTTCATAAAATATTAACTTTCAAGCGGGCTACATGTTTAGCTAGTCTGCCGAGTTCCGAAAAAAGGCGACGCGAACGCCAAAACGCGGACATCGGCACCCGGAAGCTGATCCAGCGGTGCCCAACTTGCAGGACCGAAGAGCTAATAGTGGGACCAGGCCAAGAACATCTCCCCAAGCCATCTCGCCCCAGGCTCCTCCAGATCCACAGGGACCATTTGTGCGCGGAAAAGTCGTTCTGGCTTTTGCTGCTTTCAAACTATTTGCACTGTTGCCAGTTATTTGTTACAGTTCGGTACATATGTATACAGTTATTGTTAGCATATGTACTATTGAGCGCTGACTGTCACCGGTCATCGTATTCGTGATTGACTATCCGAGGAATATGATATGAAAAACTACCTTAATTGCAATATTTTTCATCATACCGAGATGTGCAACCAGGAATAGGGGTTACCTGAGGCTTGGCTCCACTCACGGTCTGGTTCCAATATTACATTTCGTTTTCCACGACCTAAAATTAATATTTTCACGTCGCTTCGCGGCGTCACGTCGGTGGCCATCGTCATAACGAAGCCATCGTCATCGTCTTCGGTTCGTTGTAACGGTGAATTGAAAGAATAACATTTTTAGCTTCTTATCCTCTACAAGGCCCATCGCCCATATTTCTGGGTTTTATCAGGCAAACCCGTACAATTTTGCGCCGCTTAGCGGCGCCAAATAACAACTATCTACTTTAACATGAAAACCACATTAAACATGGCTGCAAAGGCTTAAATACACGCATACAAATGGGGGTACATTTTTCCCCGCCATTTCAGCCGACCCCCACTCAAACATTATCGGCGACGCCCCTGCCTACCCCCCCCCCCCTCCTGTCAACAACTTTCTCGCTGACGACTGACGGCCTGCTACAACAACGTTAAAATAAAAAAATAAAAAACGCCGAAAGAAAGTAAATAACATTATATTGAAAATGGCTTTCGCGGATTTTCGAAATTTTGAGTTTTTGACTCCCAAAAATAAAAAAATAAAATTGTTTCGTTGTCGACAGTTATTTGTCACAACATACAACATACTGTACTATTTTAATTATGTGGACCCCCTTGGCTACGAGGGCCCCTGAGATCCCATTTGCCCCCCCCCCCCCTGGGAGAAATCTTGTCTACGCCCCTGGTCCCCTGTAGGCCAGAGGGGGTCCTATGGAAGTCAGAGATGCCACTGAAGTCCAGAAGCGGCCCTCTGGAAGCCAGAGGGGAGGTGAGAGGAGCCCTATGGATGGCAAAGGCCCCTTCTCAAATGGAGGCCCCCTCTCAAATGGAGGCCCCCAAAATTTCGACTTGCCCCCCTGACAAATTTCCGTGGCGCCGCCCCTGATAGTTGGATACAGGATATGTTTCATACATAGGCAAAAGGGAGAAAAATAGGACCCATCAAATTCCGTAAAAATGACGGCGGAAGTTCTCTTTGAAGAAAGATTATGTGTACACTGAAAACTATAATGATTAGGAATATTAGGGGTCTTGCACCAAAATCCCCCCCCGTGTCTTCCCCTAATATGCCCCCTTTCCCGTCGATATTCTTCCAATATGCTTGCCTTTGCCCATATAGGGATATATGGGGATATAGGGATATATATATAATATACCCATATAGGGAGCCTATCGGCGGAAGAAACTGGGGGTGATTTTGGTACAAGACTCCTAATATTCCTAAAGGGAATCAATCTAGTTTTCAGTGTATAGGTTTTCCTCTCTTTTAACATTTTTTGTCCCGGGCCAACCCAATTCAACATAACTTAAGTCAGTAGATATGCCAGCACACTAGAATTGCAGAAATGCACAAAACCATTTCAACTGCAAACATAGCTCTTCTACTAAATATCTGGTAACATGCCACCTGCATGTCACGTCTTATTTTCGGGTCGTCCTGGTGATCAATAATTCCGTGTGTCGTTTGTCCCCTCACGGTGGCGTTTGCCCCCTCACGGTGGCGTTGCCCCCTCACGGTGGCGTTGCCCCCTCACGGTGGCGTTGCCCCCTCACGGTGGCGTTGCCCCATCACGGTGGCGTTGCCCTTGTGGTGACCTCTCGGGCCCACAGCCGACAGGTGCCTGCAGCACACCACGCTGGCAGCGGGGCGCCCTCTGGATGAACCCCATTTCAGCGGCGCCGCCCCTGACGACATGACACGCACAGCGCCGGGCGCGGAATTTGCAATGTAAACTTGCGATCAGTGAAGACCCGGAAATAAGTCCCTTGTCTTAATGGCTACGAGCGAATCTTAGGCCGACCCGATCGGACATAATGGTTACGAGCGAATCTTAGGTCGACCCGATCAGACTTAATGGCTACGAGGCCGAGCGAATCTTAGGCCGATCCGATCGGACTTAATGGCGCAGGCCTGTTTACTACTCGATCGGACTTAATGGCGTAAGCCTGTTTACTACTCGATCGGACTTAATGGCGGGGTTAGGTTAGGTCATAAATATAGTAGATTAGGTTAGGTTAGTTTAGGGTCAAATCGCTGTTACGACCATTAACAAGGGACTTATTTCGGGATCTTCGCTGATCGCAAGTTTACATTGCAATATACGCGCGCGGGCGGCGGCGGCGGCAATGTGCGTACGGCTTGCCTGTTGCCGCCGCCCCCGCCCCGCCCCCGCCGCCGCCGCCGCCGCCGCCCGACCGTCTGCCGGTCGCCGGTCGCCGGGGGCGCTGTGTAGAGGTGACACCGGGGGGCCGTTCACCCGGCCGCGCCGCTCCGCCCCGCCGGCCAGCCGGCAGACCTGCAGACTATCGCCCTCACCATCTGTTTGTATGCGTGCGCCGTTTTTTGCGTGTTGCAGCGCAGTCTCTAACAACGCAGCGGCGGCGGCGGCAGCGGCGGCGGCGGCGGCAGCGGCGGCGGCGGCGGCGGCAGCGGCGGTGGCAGCGGCGGCGGCAGCGGCAGCGGCAGCGGCGGCGGCAGCGGCGGCGGCAGCGGCAGCGGCGGTGGCAGCGGCGGTGGCAGCGGCGGCGGCAGCGGCAGCGGCAGCGGCGGCGGCAGCGGCGGCGGCAGCGGCGGTGGCAGCGCCAGCGGCGGCGGCAGCGGCTGCGGCAGCGGCGGTGGCAGCGGCGGCGGCAGCGGCTGCAGCGGCGGCAGCGGCAGCGGCAGCGGCAGCGGCAGCGGCAGCGGCAGCGGCAGCGGCAGCGGCGGCGGCGGCGGCGGCTGCAACAGCCGAGTTCGTTTCCGGTCGTGGGCCGGGGAGGGCTGCGGAGACCGGCCGACCCCGCTCCGACGGCTTCATACTGGAACAGCGTGTGGAGCGAGCGAGCCTGCACTCACGGCGGCACAATTTGAAGGAAATTCGGACCGCATGCAATGGGCGCCAGTGGTGAAAACCTCCGTCCTTGACTTTTGCATGGCACTAGTAAAATTGTTGGTGTGGATTAATGGGTTTTGTCGGCCGAGTCGCCAGATCCATGGAATGAGCGCCCCACCTTGGTCATTCACACTGGCGGCTGGTAGGATGATGCAATTGCAATACAAGGCCGTGCGGTACGCTGGTGGCCTTGCAGCGCCATGCAACGGGCATGGTGTTTTGTCGCACGTGACCGGCCGATTTGTGCCCGGAGCCGCCGCTGGCACCAACATAATGAGGAACTAACATAATGAGGCACCAACATAATGAGGCACCAACATAATGAGGCACCAACATAATGAGGCACCAACATAATGAGGCACAAAACCAAGCCCGGAACAAAACCAATACTTAACAAAGACGAAGACTTCCAGTGGTTTAAAATTGACCGAGTTGAGCTTAGCCACCCGCACAATCCAACGAACAATGTCATCAACTAGAGTGATGCAATGACAAATTAGGCACACTGATATAGGAGCACCGGTTGGAGACCTTTAAACTCAGCATGCAAGTTCCGATACAATATTCACATGAAGCAAAAAATAACTTACATGATTCGAGGGAGAGTCGAGTATCAATTATACCTTGGGCCCACCGGTGTAATGACTACTACCTGTACTTGAACACCTGTACTTAAATACCTGTACTTGAATACATATACTTAAATACTTGTACTTAAATACCTGTACTTAAATACCTGTACTTAAATACATGTACTTCAATACATTTACTTAAATATATGTACTTAAATACATGCACTTAAATACATGTACTTAAATACATGTACTTAAATACCACGTGCACGAGGATACCTTGCACAGGTTAAAGCTGGAACCAGGTGGGGGCAGCGTAAGTACAGTGGTTAACGAAAGTGGACCACTCCACTTCAACAACCCGCCAGTTGCAGCCCCCTCCCAGACACCATACCATGTCTGGCGAAACCACACGTCACTTTACCGAGCCGACCGCCTTTCTGCTGAGCAGGAAAACGTCTAGTCATGGCCTGGACGACCCGATAATCCTCTGAACTGGACACTGGGTGAGAGCTGAAGGAGGGTGTTATGTGGGCTTCACAGCCTCACGACTAGGCGCGGTATTCTGTGACACCTGAGGTAGTCACACTGGCGGCCGCAGGGTAGGGGGGGGGGGCATGCCTCCCCTTTGACCTTCAAGGGGGCAACGTATATTCCCCCCCCCCCCGTTTGCTCGAGTTTTATTTCGTATTTATACACACCGTGACGTTCCGGTTGTATTCAATTTCGATACGGAATAAATAAATGATCAGTGCGACCTGTGATAAGTCACTGTGTCACTGAATTACGCTGCATCTCTTTAGTGCGAACATCCGTTGTTTTGAAGAAAACAAATCAGATGGAAGGACTCTATGCGCTACCATTTAAGTCTAGTAATTTGACGCAGTCGCTGGTTTTCTGAATCTGACCACCACCGCCTCTGAGGTCAAAGGTGTGGTCGTCTCGGTCGTCTGTTGTGGGCGTTGTTGTTTGCTTGTCAAGGTCGTCAAGGCCCTTCTGAACGCCTTCAATCCGGCACTGGAGTACGTTCTCCAGGACATCGGCCTGCGCTTCGGCAAGCCCACCAACCTGGCGGCAGGACTCAGCAGGATCCCGCCGAAACGTGTCACCGCCAGCGTCGCCGAGTGGCGCCACATCCAACCCGCGTACGAGCGGTACCGGGGGATGCTGGGGGACGTCACCGAGTCCCAAGTGCAGGCCGAGCTGAGCGTGTGGGCAGCCTGTGGCGGGACCGACGCGATGACGCTCCGGTAACGGCTATCGCGGCGCTCAATGCGTCCCCCGCCACTATCTTCCCGAGCGTCCATGCGCTGTTGCGAGTGCTGGCCGCGCTTCCGGTGTCCACGGCGGAGGCAGAGCGCGTCTTCTCCAAAGTGACTTGGTGCGTGAGAAACTGTCTTGCTATCTTTCAATTGATGTATGTAGTCCGCCCCTGTAGGTTTCAATTGATGATGTGTAGTCCGCCCCTGTAGCTCAGTGGGAGAGCGCTGGACTTCTGACCTATCCCGGTAGTGGCACCCCGGGTTCGAGTCGCTTCGGCGCTCGCTATTTGCTCCTGACTGGGATGACCTGCGGCCGGTGGCAGCGGTCGCACTCAAGGTCAGGTGACGTCAGTGAGCGGGGCGGACCGTGTCCAGGTATGTCGGGCACGTACAACTTTCGTCTCTAAATTCTTCCGGCCAACAGGAATTGCGCGATCGGGTGGTGAGGTCAGAACCTGCACAACAAGCTCTGCTTAGCGCGGGTCCTGACCTCGGAATCCATCCATATAAAACATTCGGACTAAATTTATTATTTTAAATAAAAAAATGTAATGATAATGGATTGATTTCGCTTGATACAACAGTTAGGGCATTCCATGACGGATCGACCAGGCCATAACACCCTGCATCTCAGGTTTCGTTAAACTACGTGTCGGGGGTTATCTGGGCCGTAGATTTACCCTGTGAAATTTTCAGCTTCGTCCTTTGAATGGCTTTCGAGTTTCAGCCTCGGGCAACTTGGTAATGCTACGCCAAACTCTCATTTGCAAAGGGCAACATCTTCCATTTAAATCATGCGAGTCATATAAACCTATATATCATCAGAATCATCTGAAACCATAGATTAATATGATCTAATCGATTTTTGGCAAATTATACAATTTTGACATGTTAACATGTGATCTCAGGTCAGATCACGTGATTTTATAAAATGGCCATTTAAAATTCGTATTTTGTTTCATGCCAGAATGGACTTTGATATATAAGCCTTCGATGGTAAACAAAATGCAGATAGCTTTTGTCTCTAAATATTGTATTTATATTTGAGTATTTAGAAACATCATGGTTACCAGCACGTCTTTGGTAATAACTTTGCACGTAATTGTGCTAGAGAGCTGAACTCTGCATCATTATCTTTGCCTCGTCAAGCTGCATTCAATGATGCATAACATGACCCGTGCAGTTCGCTCCATGACCTTAAGGTCACGTGACCTGAGGGTTGATGCTGATTTCCCAAATTACCTGGCTTTATTATGCAATAGATGATTTGTTGAAAATATTATTTTTAGTTGATAAATTTGAACATTTGTTGTATCTCTAGAAAACACTTCAAGCTACTTTAATAGCAATCTCGGTCTGCAAATAATGATGAGCAAATTTGATGTCTTGAGGATCCAAAGACGCCTCTATCGGCGAAATAATGAATTATGTCATCACGTGATCTTGATCACTGAGTGGAATAGGTGTTACGTGATTCGAAGGGCCTGCACCTTCCTATTCCACCAAAAAAATCACCAATTTTAACTGAAAACATTACGAAATCACATGACCTGACTTTCGGTCATTTGTCAAAATGTCAAAATTTTATATTCGAATTTGAAGAAAAAAACATTACATTACTTTACCTTAATTTGTTGTCAATGGCGATTCCGATGTTATATATATATATATATATATATATATATATATATATATATATATATATATATATATATAACTATATATAACTATATATATATATATATATATATATATATATATATATATATATATAACTATATATAACTATATATAACTATATATAACTATATATAACTATATATAACTATATATAACTATATATAACTATATATAACTATATATAACTATATATAACTATATATAACTATATATAACTATATATAACTATATATAACTATATATAACTATATATAACTATATATAACTATATATAACTATATATAACTATATATATATATATATATATATATATATATATATATATATATATATATATCATGTATACATATGCATATGCATATGCATATACATATACATATACATATACACATCCACATCCACATCCACATCCGCATCCACATCCACATCCACATCCACATCCACATCCTCCACATCCACATCCACACCCACACCCACACCCACACCCACACCCACACCCGCACACGCACACGCACACGCACACGCACACGCACACGCACACGCACACGCACACGCACACGCACAGACACAGACACAGACACAGACACAGACACAGACACAGACACAGACACAGACACAGACACAGATACAGATACAGATATATATATATATATATATATATATATATATATATATATATATATATATATATATATATATATATATATATATATATATATATATATATATATAATTCGAATGATTTATGTGGGAGATATTTCCCGCTGAAAATTAGAGCTTTGCGCGAAATCGAAAATATGCCTGAGGCTATTACTTGAAAACCATTCAACGGACGAAGTTGAAAATTTGACAGCGTGGATCTACGGCCCAGATAAGCCCCGACGCGTAGTTTCGTCGAAATATGAGAAGTAGGGGCGTTATGTCTTGGTTGATCTGACGTGAACTGCACCGGGTGATCTCAGGTCTCGTGACCTTGAGGTCACAGAGCGACTACAGTGTTCATGTTATATTTCATTGGAAGCAGGTCGACGAGATGAGCATAATGCCGTTGAAATGGGCCCACTAGCACAATTACGTGCAAAGTTATTACCTAAGATGTCCTGGTGACCATTATTTTTCTTCTTCAAAATACAAAACTATAAATAAAATATTTAGAGAGAAAAAAACGATCTCCAATTTTGTTTTTGCCATCGAAGGCTTATGTATCGGAGTCGATTCCGGCTGGATTTTTGGATTCTTTATTTTTGTTAACTCAGATCACCTGTTGGAAAGAAAAAAATATTTGTCATGATGATTCTGATGATATTATCATGAACCATGAACCGGTTTGTATGGCTCTCTTGATTTAAATGGGAGATATTGCCCGTTGAAAATGAGAGTTTTTCACGATATTGTAAAGTTGCCTGAGGCTGTAACTCCAAAACTATTCGAAGGACAATGCTGCAAATTTCACAGCATGAATCTACGACTCAGATAATTCACAAGACATAGTTGTATCGAAATCTGAGATATAAGGCGTTATTTATATTTATTTTGGGTCGATCTGCCCCATCTGTGATGTGAAGTGGAAGCAGTTTAATATAAAATATCGTTCAGTATGAACGTTTTTTTGTCTGCGTTACGGTCTCAGCCGTAATGCCTCCCGCAGGTGCCCCCCCCCCCCCCCCCCCCCCCCCAGCGTAACGCTGCCACCGGTCATGTTGCCCCCCCCCCCTTATCAGCCGTCTGCGGCCGCCAGTGGAGGTAGACGCGACCCTAACCAGGAAGAATTGTGATGTACAGTTACAATCAACGAGACGCTGTGTCTGGCTGACATTGCAAGGCGGGAATTTGTTGACTTGTTTGGAGAAACAGGTGGTCGACTTCCTTACTGTGAGCATTGCAATATGGGACAAATATAACATGGACTTTGGACATGTCAGGCATGTATGTGGGAGAAAATGTTGGCCTAAGAGAGCATTAAAAAAAATGCTCAAAGTTAAGCTGATAGTTAACATTGTCAAGTCTATAGGTATTGCGAACCTGCACAAGTTACTATTTGCATGCTCTATAAACTTCTTTCCATTAAAATTTAGATATCTGGTAAATGTGCGCTTTCCGACAAAACCTGTGGAATATTGCTTTTTTATATTTGAATGTTTTCATATTCACAAATAAAAAAACGGCAGCACTTGTGACGGCGTGCACACTAAGAACATATTTTCGCTAAATAATCAAAGGCGAAACCAAGTGGGATCTGAGGATCGTCTCGTTTTGCGGCGGTTTGGATAGACTTTACCACTTTTCCGAAACTATGAAGAGTTTCTTCAAACATCGTTTTAGCATCCCTTAGTGACATTCTTCAGAGTTCAGTGTCATCGTTTTGAAAATAATTGCTTAAGGTGCCTCACACCGAGCTCTGTCTAATAATTTGATAAATTATTGACACACTTCACTTTATCGCCGGGTGTCTCCTAGCCCCATTATGGCGCGTTGCAGACGAATTCGGCGCGGTCGCCGACCGGCGCCGGCCGTCGGCGCCGCTCCTGCTGCCGTCTCCCGGCGCAATGTTGGGCACTGTACCTGCGCCGTCCAGCGGGGCGGCGTCTTACCCGTACGCAGTGTCGACGACCCGCCCGCCGAAAACAAGGTCACCCCCGCGGTCACACCGGTCCGGCTCAAGGTCGAACGGTGACCTCCGCGTCGGCTTGGCGGCAGGATACCGCTCAACCGCCGACCCAGCGTCTCGATCGTCGCGATCGTTACGATTGTCGGGATTGAGGGGATCACCGTCAGTCGACGCCGCGGTTCATTACCGTGCCGTCCCCACACCCCGGTCGATGACGCTAAAACGATTACCCCGCCGGCCGTGGTTGGCAGTCACCGTCCTGCAGAACGTCGACAAACACGGCGTAGGAGCGTCGGTCAGCCACCCGGCGTACCGGTAATTCGGGACGCCGCGCCGCCGCCGCGCCGCCGGCGGGGCGGCTGCACGTCAACAGGAAGGTGTCCTAGGTCAGTGCTCCTTGCACAGACGCGTCGCACGCCGCGCCCTGCACGGCAACAGCTGCCGTGCTGCTGACGGGGCCTCCGGCGCTGCGTCGACGAGCAACTGCGCGCGCCAAGGAGAGGGGGACAGGGGCCAGGGTTGACCGGCTCGGTCAGTGCCCTAAATGGAGGGTAGAAAGGTCATATATCGGTCGTCACCATGCGGAGGTTGGAGTGCAGCAGAGAGGTGATGTTGGCACGCATACCGTTTAATGAAGCGTTTAAGCCGATGTTTTGCAATGTTGACATATGAAGAGTGTTGTGTTGCCAGCATCTACGCATAATGCCCCCCTCCGCTCTCCGCTCTCCGCTCTCCGCTCTCCGCTCTCCGCTCTCCGCTCTCCGCTCTCCGCTCTCCGCTCTCCGCTCTCCGCTCTCCGCTCTCCGCTCTCTGCTCTCTGCTCTCTGCTCTCTGCTCTCTGCTCTCTGCTCTCTGCTCTCTGCTCTCTGCTCTCTGCTCTCTGCTCTCTGCTCTCTGCTCTCCGCTCTCCGCTCTCCGCTCTCCGCTCTCCGCTCTCCGCTCTCCGCTCTCCGCTCTCCGCTCTCCGCTCTCCGCTCTCCGCTCTCCGCTCTCCGCTCTCCCGCTCTCCGCTCTCCGCTCTCCGCTCTCCGCTCTCCGCTCTTCGCTCTCCGCTCTCCGCTCTCCGCTCTCCGCTCTCCGCTCTCCGCTCTCCGCTCTCCGCTCTCCGCTCTCCGCTCTCCGCTCTCCGCTCTCCGCTCTATCCGCTCTCCGCTCTCTCCGCTTTCCGCTCTCCGCTCTCTCCGCTCTCCGCTCTCCGCTCTCTCCGCTCTCCGCTCTCCGCTCTCCGCTCTCCGTTCTCCGCTCTCCGCTCTCCGTTCTCCGCTCTCCGCTCTCCGCTCTCCGCTCTCCGCTCTCCGCTCTCCGCTCTCCGCTCTCCGCTCTCCGCTCTCCGCTCTCCGCTCTCCGCTCTCTCCGCTCTCTCCTCGCTCTCCGCTCTCCGCTCTCCGCTCTCCGCTCTCCGCTCTCCGCTCTCCGCTCTCCGCTCTCCGCTCTCCGCTCTCCGCTCTCCGCTCTCCGCTCTCCGCTCTCCGCTCTCCGCTCTCCGCTCTCTGGCACTCTGGCACTCTGGCACTCTAGCACTCTAGCACTCTGGCACTCTGGCACTCTAGCACTCTAGCACTCTAACACTCTAGTACTCTAGCACTCTGGCACTCTGGCACTCTAGCACTCTAGCACTCTAGCACTCTGGCACTCTGACACTCTGACACTCTGACACTCTTACACTCTTACACTCTACACTCTACACTCTACACTCTACACTCTACTCTCACTCCACTCCGACACTCTGATGTGAATACCTACTTGGAATATGTAGCATACCTTTGTCCTGACTCCCTGAGCAAGGACAATGGTAAATAGCAATGGTATGTTTAGCTATCTGTAAATATCGTAGCATTTTGATGTCAACGGACTAATTTGAAGTTTGAATTAACTTGCCTGGCTTCAACTGTATGGGGAGTATACTGTTCTGTTAATATAAAAAACACACTAAATATACTTTGCGACGGTTAAGTGAGGAGCATTAAATTGTGCTTGTCAGCCGCTTCATGTTGCCATATTTGTCATGTTGGTTTCCTGTCTGACAATGTTGAGACTTGCATAAATATGATTATTCAACTCATCTTCATCGATCTTGAATATTTTGCAACACTGCTTTGAGAGACATGATAATAATCAGAATTGCTAAACTAACTCTCATATTGCCTAAAAAGATGTTTTAGTAAATGAAACACAAGATCGGAAGCTTTCGGCTTGCGCCTTCATCAGCCAGGCTGATGAAGGCGCATGATGGCTGATGAAGGCGCAAGCCGAAAGCTTCCGATCTTGTGTTTCATTTACTAAAACATCTTTTTTGGCAATATGAGAGTTAGGTTAACAATTCTGATTATCATCTCCATCGAGTTTCACTTTGTATTCTACTTCAGGTTCTACTTCAGGTAGTATTCTGCTTCAGGTACTATCGGTTAACTACTGCAACTTTGTTTACTTTATTGACAAATTTCATCATATTGAATATTGAATGTATGGATGCGTGTATACAATCATTCATAATATAGGTAACAAAATATTTAATTCGTAAAATAACTCATTTAACTAACGAAGCATCATATATGCGAAACTAACTGGGCAATTTTCCCTATGGCGCACTTGGCGGCCGTCCGCCGTCCCGAGGCCCTATGGGCGCGGCGGCCCGTAACGAATGCACCACACCAGAAACAGAAATACTGCGACTTCAATCATTCTTGCACGCGATAATTCGTAGTATCGTATACTATTAGCCCACCTTAAATACTTACGTAACACTCCGGCACCGCAATCCATGTCTGCAAACATCTTCAAAGATGTGCAAGCCACAAGATGATAGCAGAAGTACAAACTCAAGAACTGAGTAGCCGAAATCATCTTGGCTTACGAATTACGATGCACTTCTCAACTTTGTTGATGACCCAGATTAAACGCAAACTGCTTTGAAGTTCTATTGAAAGTATGCTCATGCCAAACTCGCAATTTCATTTCAACTATAGCTAATTTATATTAACCCTCGCCCTACGGGGGGGGGGCCTGCAGCCCCCCCCCCCCCCCCCCCCCTGAGGTTTTTCTTGAATAACTTTTTACACATGCAGCGCATCTTGCTGAAATTTTGGTAGCTGAGTTTACAACAATTATACGTATGCTGTAAAAATGTAATTGAAATTGTTTAAGGTGTTTGGGAGATAATCATGTTTTGATGACGTCAAGTTGGTGGAAAAACGATAAATATTTGAAAAATGGTAGAAAACAGAGTGTTAAAGGAAATTGCAAACGGAGTTTACCAAAGATACAAAAAGGCATTCTCTTAAAAATGGCAATCTCGGATTTTCACAATTTTGGGTTTTTGATCCTTCAAATTGAAAAAAAACTGATTTTTTGGGAGAATCCATACAAAATCAAAATTTTCAATGATTTTAGAAAAACCGGAATTATGTGAGAGAACTGAGTATGGACAATACCCATACCAAATTTCAAAGCAATATCTTCATTTTTGACTGAGTGATGGCTCCCTAAGTGTAAGAAACTGATGACGTCATTTTTTCAAATAACTTCTTTTGACTTTTTTTTGACAAGATACGAACAAAAAATTACCTTTTCTGTATTTCTGAGCCAAAACTGGTCTAGGAACATGCCTTTTTATTTACATTTATCAATTTCTAATTTTTAGGTTTTCTGAAGAGCAAAATTGCTGTTCTGGACGTGGTAAATTCGAGGTCATTCACTTGACCTGGAAGGTCACTCGTTGACCTGAAATCTAAAAGTCGCATACTGTGAGGTTCCTCTCATGACAGGCAACATGCTGGTTCTTACCGCATTGCTCTAAGTTGCTTGGTTTGGAAGTTAACAGGGGGCCTGTCAGCCCCCCCCCCCCCCGTAGGGCGAAGGTGAAAAAACTCCCGTAGGGCGAGGGTTAATACCTCAATGACATAAGAAGACATAAGGACAAAAGGACATAAGGCAAATTAGGAGGAGTTTACGCATGGTAAAATATAGCATTGGGCGACAGAGCGATTTCGGTGAATTGTATCCGGTGAACTTGGATGTCGCGACGCTTGGGTACACACTACACAGTACACACTGTCCACTTATTAAAACCAGCAGAAGAGAAAGGGGAAAATTGCTGGAAATCCATAGGAGATATAATAATAGGTTAAGTGAATCGGCGGCTGGAATTCAGAAGTGAAACGCGAATGAATGACGATCGTAAAACTATAAAGCAATAAAAGCAACTGTGGACGATTATATAATGCACTGAGCGTTGCAGATCTTTCTTTTTAATCTCACAATCCTTCAGAACTTATAGTTTAATTTCCAAAAGTGTGACTGGATTGAATCCAATAAATGGCAGACTTTATGGCTACATTAACTCTGTTCCGCGGGGCCATTATCCCCTCCAGATGTCAGCCGGCCAATTATCCCCTCCAGAAAAGAAAAGCGAGCTGTACATATATACCAACCATTGGTATACCCTATGCAGTCCGCGTGTCGCTAAGCTAAAAAAAAACTGGCCGCCCAGCCACCAACGTCGTCTGACCTGTTTACGGCGGCTGCCACCGACTGCAGGTCATTCCTGTCAGGAACAGATATCGAGTACCGAAGCGACTCGAACCCACCCTGCCGGTATGGGCAGGCCCGACACTGCCAATTGAACTACATGGGTGGACAAGTTTGACATCGAAGTAGGCTCATACTAAGCATATTTATGCTAAGCATAAAGCATACTCATGCTAAGCATATTTATAAGGTTAACTCACGGTCATTCATTTAAGCCCATGGTCAAATCTCTAACCTAACACTAGCCCCGTTTACATAGCAATTTCAAAATAGTGGAACATTGTCCACTAATTGTGGAACATCTTCCATTAAGCTCGTTTGAGTAGATATCACCACTACACCAGACTGAGATTTGATCCAATTTGCTCAAACATGGTGTAAGAGTGATCTTGGTTCCTTTTATTTCGAAATCGTGTTTTATAAGTACTGTTAACAGCACACACATCCAGAGCGGAGTATTTTTTCTTCCGACATTTTGACCTGCATTTGGTAGCGTAGCAGCTTTTGCGAAGACTGCTACGCTTCCATATGCGCAACCGATTTACTTTTTCCGACGGCAGTTGCCGCTTTTTCGCGAATAAGAACTAGAGCTGCAAGATCTCCGGAAAGTATCATACCGGTATCATACAAGAACACAAGAAATATCACAATGTTCCACCAATATACCGGCGCTGTCATTAGTATTTTGTCGCACATATGTTCGCATGCCGCATAGTACATGCCGCAGGCATCTAAAAAGTGCTTGCGGTGCCTAAAAATGACCCGCTGTGTCGTGCACTGTATATATATATATATATATATATATATATATATATATATATATATATATATATATATATATATATATATATATATATATATATATATATATATATATATATATATATATATATATATATATATATATATATATATATATATATATATATATATATATATATATATATATATATATATATATATATATATATATATATATATATATATAATATATATATATATATATATATATATATATATATATATATATATATATATATATATATATATATATATATATATATATATATATATATATATATATATTATATATATATATATATATATATATATATATATATATATATATATATATATATATATATATATAATATATATATATATATATATATATATATATATATATATATATATATATATATATATATATATATATATATATATATATATATATATATATATATATATATATATATATATATATATATATATATATATATATATATATATATATATATATATATATATATATATATATATATATATATATATATATATATATATATATATATATATATATATATATATATATATATATATATATATATATATATATATATATATATATATATATATATATATATATATATATATATATATATATATATATATATATATATATATATATATATATATATATATATATATATATATATATATATATATATATATATATATATATATATATATATATATATATATATATATATATATATATATATATATATATATATATATATATATATATATATATATATATATATATATATATATATATAT
>JAXIVJ010010827.1:40000-45842 GCA_036785665.1 Chirona hameri | reverse complement strand
AAGGTGAGGGTGGCGGCGGTATGGGGGATAAGTGTGAGGGTGGGCGGCGGTATGGGGGGATAAGGCGACTGAGGGCGGCAGGTATGGGGGATAAGGCGTTGAGGGGTGGGCGGCGTATGGGGATATGGTGAGGTGGGCGGCGGTATGGGGGATAAGGTGAGGTGGGCCGGCGGTATGGGGGATAAGGTGAGGTGGGCGGCGGTATGGGGGATAGGGTGAGGGTGGGCGGCGGTATGGGGATAGGTGAGGGTGGCGGCGGTATGGGGGATAGGTGAGGGTGGGGCGGCGTATGGGGGTAGAGGTGAGGGTATGAGGCGGGTCGCTATGGGGGATAGGGTGAGGGTGGCGGCGGTATGGGGTGATAGGGTGAGGGTGGGGCGGCGGTATGGGGGGATAGGGTGAGAGGTGGGCGGCGGTATGGGGATAGGGCGAGGGTGGACGGCGGTATGGGGGGATAAGGTGAGGGTGGGCGGCGGTGATGGGGGGAGGGGGGGGTATGGGGATGGAGGGTGGGCGCGGTATGGGGATAGGTGAGGGTGGCGGCGGTTATGGGGGATAGGGTGAGGGTGGGCGCGGTATGGGGGAGTAGCGGTTGAGGGTGGGCGGCGGTATGGGGATATAAGGTGAGGTTGGGCGCGGTATGGGGGGATAGGGTGAGGGTGGGCGGCGGTATGGGGGGATAGGGTGAGGGTGGACGGCGTATGGGGATAGGGTGAGGGTGGGTGGCGTATGGGGATGGGTGAGGGTGTGCGGCGGTATGGGAGATAGGTGAGGGTGGGCGGCGGTATGGGGGATAGGGTGAGGGTGGCGGCGGTATGGGGGATAAGGTGAGGGTAGGCGGCGGTATGGGAGAAGATAGGTGAGGGTGGGCGGCGGTATGGGGGATAGGTGAGGGTGGGCGGGCGGGTATGGGGGATAAGGTGAGGGTGGGCGGCGGTATGGGGGATAGGGTGAGGGTGGGCGCGGTATGGGGATAGATAGGTGATGGTGGGCGGCGGTATGGGGATAAGGTGAGGGTGGGCGGCGGTATGGGGGATTGGGTGAGGGTGTGGCGGCGGTATGGGGGATAGGGTGAGGGTGGGCGGCGGTATGGGGGAATAGGGTGAGGGTGGCGGCGTATGGGGGATAGGGTGATGGTGGGCGGCGGGGTATGGGGATAAGGTGGGGGTGGGCGGCGGCATGGGGGATAGGGTGAGGGTCGGCGGCGGTATGGGGGATAGGGTGAGGGGTGGGCGGCGGTATGGGGATAAGGTGAGGGGTGGGCTGCGGTATGGGGGATAGGTGAGGGTGGGCGGCGTATGGGGGATAGGGTGAGGGTGGGCGGGCGGTTGGGGGATAAGGTGAGGGTGGGGCGGCGGTATGGGGGATAGGGTGAGGGTGGCGGCGTTGGGGGGAGTAGGGTGAGGGTGGGCGGCGGTATGGGGGATAAGGGGAGGTGGGGCGGCGGTATGGGGGATAATGTGAGGGTGTGGGCGGCGGTATGGGGGATAGGGTGAGGGTGGGCGGGCGGTATGGGGGATAAGGTGATGGTGGGCGGCGGTATGGGGGATAGGGTGGGGGTGGGCGGTCGGTATGGTGGATAGGGTGAGGGTGGGCGGCGGTAGGGGGATAAGGTGAGGGTGGGCGGCGGTATGGGGATAGGGTTGAGGGTGGCGCGGAAGGGGATAGGGTGAGGTGTGCGGCGGTATGGGGATAAGGTGAGGGTGGGCGGCGGTATGGGGGGATAGGGTGAGGGTGGGCGGCGGTATGGGGGAATAGGGTGAGGGTGGGCGCGGTATGGGGGATAGGTGAGGGTGGGCGGCGGTATGGGGGGATAGGGGGTGATAGGGTGGGCGGCGGTATGGGGGATAGGTGAGGGTGTGGCGGCGGTATGGGGGATAAGGTGAGGGTGGGCGGCGGTATGGGGGATAAGGTGAGGGTATGCGGCGGTATGGGGGGATAGGGTGAGGGTGGGGCGGCGGTATGGGGGATAGGGGTGAGGGGTGGGCGGCGGTATGGGGGGGATAGGAGTGAGGGTGGGCGGCGGTATGGGGGATAGGGCGAGGGTGGACGGCGGTATGGGGATAAGGTGAGGTGGCGGCGGTATGGGGGGATAGGGTGAGGGTGGGCGGCGGATATGGGGGGATAATGGTGAGGGTGGCGGCGGTATGGGGGATAGGGTGAGGGTGGGCGGCGGTTATGGGGGATAGGGTGAGGGTGGGCGGCGGGTATGGGGGATAGGGTGAGGGGTTGGGCGCGGTATGGGGGATAAGGTGGTGTGGCGGCGGTATGGGGGGATAGGGTGAGGGTGTGGGCGGCGGTATGGGGGGATAGGGTGAGGGTGGACGGCGGTATGGGGGATAGGGTGAGGGTGGGTGGCGGTATGGGGATAGGGTTGAGGGTGTGCGCGGTATGGGAGGATAAGGTGAGGGTGGGCGGCGGTATGGGGGATAGGGTGAGGGTGGGCGGCGGTATGGGGGATAAGGTGAGGGTAGGCGGCGGTATGGATGATATGTGGAGGGTGGGCCGCGGTATGGGGGATAGGGTGAGGGCGGGGCGGCGGTATGGGGGATAAGGTGAGGGTGGGACGGCGGTATGGGGTTGATAGGGTGAGGGTGTGCGGCGGTATGGGGATAGATAGGTGAGGGTGGGCGGCGGTATGGGGGATAGGTGAGGGTGGGCGGCGGTATGGGGATAGGGTGAGGTTGGGCGGCGGTATGGGGGGATAGGGTGAGGGTGGGCGGCGGTATGGGGAATAGGGTGAGGGTGGGCGGCGGTATGGGGGATAGGGTGAGGGTGGGCGGCGGTATGGGGGATAAATTGAGGGTGGGCGCGGTATGGGGGATAGGGTGAGGGTCGGCGGCGGTATGGGGGATAGGGTGAGGGTGGGCGGCGGTATGGGGGATAGTGAGGGTGGGCGGCGGTATGGGGGATAGGGTGAGGGTGGGCGGCGGTATGGGGGATAGGGTGAGGGGTGGGGCGGCGGTATGGGGGATAAGGTGAGGGTGGGCGGCGGTATGGGGGATAGGGTGAGGGTGGTCGGCGGTATGGGGGATAGGGTGAGGGTGGGCGGCGGTATGGGGGATAAGGTGAGGGTGGGCGGCGGTATGGGGGATAAGGTGAGGGTGGGCGGCGGTTTGGGGGGATAGGGTGAGGGTGGGCGGCGGTATGGGGGATAAGGGTGATGGTGGGCGGCGGTATGGGGGATAGGGTGAGGGTGGGCGGCGGTATGGGGGATAGGGTGAGGGTGGGCGGCGGTATGGGTGGATAAGGTGAGGTGGGCGGCGGTATGGGGGATAGGGTGAGGGTGGGCGGCGGTATGGGGATAGGGTGAGGGTGGGCGGCGGTATGGGGATAGGGTGAGGGTGGGCGCGGTATGGGGAATAGGGTGAGGGTGGGCGCGGTATGGGGGATAGGGTGAGGGTGGGCGGCGGTATGGGGGATAGGGTGAGGGTGGGCGGCGGTATGGGGGATTAGGGTGAGGTTGGGCGGCGGGTATGGGGGATAAGGTGAGGGTGGGCGGGCGGTATGGGGGATAAGGTGAGGGTGGGCGGCGGTATGGGGGGATAGGGTGAGGGTGGGCGGCGGTTTGGGGGATAGGGTGAGGGTGGGCGGCGGTATGGGGATAAGGTGAGGGGTGGGCGGCGGTATGGGGGATAGATAGGTGAGGGTGGGCGGCGGTATGGGGGATAAGGTGAGGGGTGGGCGGCGGTATGGGGGGATAGGGTGAGGGTGGGCGGCGGTATGGGGGGATAGGGTGAGGGTGGGCGGCGGTATGGGGGATAGGGTGAGGGTGGGCGGCGGTATGGGGGATAAGGTGAGGGTGGGCGGCGGTATGGGGGATAGGGGTGAGGTGGGTGGCGGGCGGTATGGGGGATAGGGTGAGGGTGGGCGGCGGTATGGGGGGATAAGGTGGGAGGGGAGGGTGGGCGGCGGTAATGGGGCGATAGATAGGTGAGGGGTGGACCGCGGCACAAGTAGATTAACAATGGATGAAGTAACAACTGTGGCATTATTGAGAGCAGGGTCAGACGACTCACCCATCTCGAGGTACTCCTCGAAACAAAGGACAGCGTCCCCAGTCCCTGCAAGTCGTGATCCTGCTCCCAGCGGGTATACAGCTCCTTGGTTCCTTCCACCTTGTTCAGAGAGGCCTCTCGCTCGCCACCAGTTCATTATTTTTCTGCCGAACAAGGACACGCGTTCGCAATATCCGCCGCTACTGATATTCACTCCCGCATCGGCTCTGTTATTACTGGCTCGATCGATGCACGCATATGCGGGTACCGAGACTTATTAGCAGGGTTTGGACACACGGCACGGTCCAAGGACGGTCACGTGTGGCGGTCCGTTTTCAAAGGTCACTTACTCAGGGAAGACAGGTAAAATATAATCGATGATCTGATCCAACGTAGCCATGGGGGGGGGGGCACGGGGGCCATGCCCCCCTCCCCTGAGCAAACAAATTTACACTAAATAAAATGAGATTATCTGACGACTCGACTCTACCCCCCCCCCCCCCCCACCCCCCCCCCCCCCCCATCCCCCCCCCCCCCCCCCCCCCCCGGTCAACAACTCATGTCTGAGGAGCGCAATTTGTTTCTACCACCGACGTGCTCCCCCCCCCCCCCCCCCACCCTGATAAAAGTTATGGCTAGTGTCTGAGCGCCAAGCCATTAGTATCTGCTCAATAATAAGAAATGGCGATGCTAGGCAAATCATCGACCTTTTAAGGAAGTGGATCCAGACAGCGTCCAATCGTGTATAGAAGACGCGCTATGTCAGTCCAATCGTGTATAGAAGACGCGCTATGTCAGTCCAATCGTGTATAGAAGACGCGCTATGTCAGTCAATCGTGTATAGAAGACGCGCTATGTCAGTCCAATCGTGTATAGAAGACGCGCTATGTCAGTCCAATCGTGTATAGAAGACGCGCTTATGTCAGTCCAATCGTGTATAGAAGACGCGCTATGTCAGTCCAATCGTGTATAGAAGACGCGCTATGTCAGTCCAATCGTGTATAGAAGACGCGCTATGTCAGTCCAATCGTTGTATAGAAGACGCGCTATGTCAGTCCAATCGTGTATAGAAGACGCGCTATGTCAGTCCAATCGTGTATAGAAGACGCGCTATGTCAGTCCAATCGTGTATAGAAGACGTGCTATGTCAGTCCAATCGTGTATAGAAGACGCGCTATGTCAGTCCAATCGTGTATAGAAGACGCGCTATGTCAGTCCAATCGTGTATAGAAGACGTGCTATGTCAGTCCAATCGTGTATAGAAGACGCGCTATGTCAGTCCATCGTGTATAGAAGACGCGCTATGTCAGTCCAATCGTGTATAGAAGACGCGCTATGTCAGTCCAATCGTGTATAGAAGACGCGCTATGTCAGTCAATCGTGTATAGAAGACGCGCTATGTCAGTCCAATCGTGATAGAAGACGCGCTATGTCAGTCCAATCGTGTATAGAAGACGCGCTATGTCAGTCCAATCGTGTATAGAAGACGCGCTATGTCAGTCCAATCGTGTATAGAAGACGCGCTATGTCAGTCCAATCGTGTATAGAAGACGCGCTATGTCAGTCCAATCGTGTATAGAAGACGCGCTATGTCAGTCCAATCGTGTATAGAAGACGCGCTATGTCAGTCCAATCGTGTATAGAAGACGCGCAATGTCAGTAGTCTACCAGGGTGTCAGTGCACTGGGTCCCACATTGACGAGACACGATGACGGTGGGATATGAAGTTAAAATTGAAACAGACATTCCTGCACGATTCATGAAGCCAAAGTCCACTTGAAATCGCCGCCTCGCTCGAAATCCTTCAACGACTGTTGTGCGGAAATAACCTCTCATACGTTGCA
>JAXIVJ010010827.1:0-37500 GCA_036785665.1 Chirona hameri | reverse complement strand
TGTGTCTGTGTCTGTGTCATGTGTCTGTGTCTGTGTCTGTGTTCTGTGTCTGTGTCTGTGTCTGTGTCCTGTGTCTGTGGTCTGTGTCTGTGTCTGTGTTCTGTGTCTGTGTCGGTGTCTGCGTCTGCGTCTGCGTCTGCGTCTGCGTCTGCGTCTGCGTCTGCGTCTGCGTCTGCGTCTGCGTCTGCGTCTGCGTCTGCGTCTGCGTCTGCGTCGGCGTCGGCGTCGGCGTCGGCGTCGGCGTCGGCGTCGGCGTCGGCGTCGGTGTCTGTGTCTGTGTCTGTGTCTGTGTCTGTGTCTGTGTCTGTGTCTGTGTCTGTGTCTGTGTGTAGATAGATTGACGTATAATCAAGCTAGAGTCGTCAATAAACATGCAGCACATTTCTTGTCGGTAGAGGAATGCATTTCCACTAACTCTAGGTCCCTGTTGATATTTGACCTGATCGCCTGATTTGACGACCTTTGACCTTGATCTAATATCACTATTAGATATCCGAATTCATGCTTGTCCAACACAGACGGCTGTTTTAAAATTATGTACAGTTGGTAGAGATCTGCAAAGCATACATAGCCGTGAAATGTTCATAAAATCAACGGGAGGTCAGAACGTCATCTTAGGTCACCTAGGTTAGTGACCTCGGTTGACCTGTGTAAGAACATGGCCCCAGTGGAACATATTATTAAGTAAAATGGATGCCAAAGTTGAAATCAGCGTCACAAAATGCCCTAGAAACTGCCAGAGGCCAAACAAGTCATCTCAGGTCATCGGAGGTCATGATATCAGTGGAAACCATAAATGTCACCTGTTAACACCAGTTCATATGTTTCTGAACAACAAACACTCGGAAAGTGCACAAGTTACAAGCATCGCTACTGCGGGACGCCAGTTGCGTCTGACATGACCTTGAGAAACAGGTCATAGGTCACGGGTCATGGGCAGTAGAGGTTTGCAATTTTCAGAGTACGTGTCAAATTGTTATAAAGTAGGGTACTGAACGTTTCATCGCAATCGGTTGGATACATACGCAAGTTATTTCCGAAAAACCGAGAGGGTGGGGTGGCATCCACCACTGGCGAGGGTTAAACTAAAGTAGCGGAGTAACGGACTAAAGTAACTTCCGTTAAATTTGTCGCAAAGTAACGGAGTAACGAGTAACGGAACTACTTTTATGAGTAACGGAGTAACGAGCAACGGAACTACATTTTTTAGTAACGATGCCCACCACTGTATGTAGCATACCAAGAAAAAACTTAATTTGTTGGGTGTCAAATCAGATACCAGTAAATATGCAGCACGATGCTAAAATGCTGTTACATATAATCTTATAAGCAGCTTATCGGTAACGCACCCCAAGACACGTCACCATTTCACGACGTGGCGGCCTCACAGCCTCAGAGCTATTTATCGTTTGGTCTAAAACTGGTAATGTTCCAACTGTATGAGTCTTACTTGGTGTACATTTTACTGTCTTTGCTAAAACCATGACGCACGAAAACAGAACACATATTGACACATCGAACCCACACAAGTGCGTCATTCTCTTGAAGTCATTCACACAGGCCGTATAAATGGCGAGAGCTGGCCCAAATGCCATCGGATATGGATTTCGCCCCCCCCCCCCCCCCCTCCCCCTCCCCCGCCAACGTGCCGTTGACACGTGCCGCCGACACGTGCCGTCGTGCCGACTCCATGGCGTATATGTCAGGACCGCCAGTACAGACAATGGACCACACGATATGATGCAGGCTGTGTTTTGTATCTTTGTGTCTTTGTATCTATATTATATCACTAAACAGGCGACGCCCAATGACAAGTGAAGTCATAGCAGTTAGAACATTCCCACCCCGTAACACACAATCAATATTCACTTCCATTTGGTCAATAATATTACAGGTTGAAGGGTCGCTGTAAATGTGACAATATAACGCTTCAGCTGGCCCAAAGAATCGTGGAAGATGTCACACTGTGGTGAAAACTGCGCAAGGTCGTTGAGCAGTCGTGGGCCGTGCAAAAACAAACCGTTCACCAGTGTTCACACGATTCTACCTATATCTCGCGGAGGGTACACTAAACAGCGTGACGGGCGCACCCCTTGTTGCTCTGGCAGGTACATGGGTGGAAAAATAGTTTAAGAGATGAGTGTTTTTTAATAAATTTAGTCCGAATGTTTTTGAATTGATGGATTCCCGAGGTCAGTCCCGCGCTAAGCATAGCTTGTTGCGCAGGCCCTGGCCCCACCACCCGATCAAGCAATTCCTGGCGTCCGGCAGAATTTAGAAGCGAAAGTTGTACGTGCCCGACATACCTGGACACGGTCCGCCCCGCCCTCTGACCTTGAGTGCGACCGCTGCCACCGGCCGCAGGCCATCCCAGTTAGGGCCAAATAGCGAGCGCCGAAGCGACTCGATCCCGGGCTCCCACTACCGGGTGAGGCCAGAAGCCCAGCGCTCTCCCAACTGAGCTACATAGGCGGACTATGATGAGTTGATGAGATAAAACCCGTAAAAAGCTAGTGCCTAGTGTTGGCCCGGTATTGAACGAGGTGGGCAGCTAGGCCGACTGAGCGACAAAATGGAGCATAGCATACGTTCTCAGTTAGCTAGGCAGCTAACTGAGAAGCAAGGTCGTGCTCAACTAGGTAGCTGGCTGAGAGCACCAGTGTCAGTATTAGCACTTTGTTGTGGAATGACATTTGCCTTCCCAGTTTGTTGCTTTTCTTTTTGATTGCATATCCGAACAGGTTGCTATTCGTGACAAGGCGTCGTCTCATGCTCTTTGTATACGAGACGCGCTTCTGGGCAGCTCAAAATCCAGAGAGCGGCGTTAGTCATCCCCGAAACGCCGTTCGAAGAAACGTGCATTACTAACTTGGTTCATGATCATGATGATGATGAGGTTGAGGGTGGCAGCTGTGATGGAGGTGACAATCTTGGCGCTCTTCAGCCAGAATATGTCTCGGGTCTGCTGGAACAGCGTCATCACCGCCAAGCGGTAGACGATGACGCCGAATACGGCCGCTATGACCAGCATCAGCTGCAGGACAGAGTGGGGTGAGGGGGAGCAGCACGTTAGCACAGGTCACGCAGGCGGCCGGAAGGTCACCGGTGTCCAATATCCGCCGGCATGTATTGCTATGGTTAATGGTTATCAGTGGCGGCTCGTCATATGAGGCAACTGAGGCCGGACCTCACCTATTATTTAGGAAGAATGTGCTTTGAAATATTCATTGGTTGCCATGGAAAAAAGATGTGTGAGTGATTCTCATTATGCACATCGCAGTGCATTTTAATATGGCATATCACCGAAATTATCCGGCTCTTCCATCCACCCGCCAGTACGTTTACCATACTACAGCAAACCACTACGAGCCGACTGAGGCCCGGCCGGCATGCTGCCTTCACCGCCTCCGCCCGTTCAGCCCAGCTACTGAGGCACCAGCGGGCGAACGCCGCTCAACCGACGCTGCCGCGCTGTGCCGACCAATGGTAGCCATCTGAGGCCCAGATGTTTTGGGCCTCAAGGCGGTTATTCGGCTCCTAGGAGCCGAAACGACGGAAATCAAAATTAATGAACAAGAGAACATGTTGCTCTATCGATCTGGCCACATTTTTGTTTGAAAACTATCATATATTATCCATATTATGATATTATATTATCGTACCGCAGTCTGCTAGCGTCGGCGGCGGGCAGACCGTTGCCGGCCGAGTAAAGCGGCAACTTTTGAATCCCCTGCAACCGTATGACGATGTTTTCATCGAACTGCAGTGTTCTTTAGATAAGTGAATATTCATCACCATAAGAATACAATACAGGACATTCATGTTCTGTCAATCATCACATTCAATACATTTCATTCACTATTACATGAAATATAACTTAATTTTGGCGTTATAATTCGTTACGGGTATGTGATGCTCCAGCAAATGTCGCAGCTCTCTCGCGCGTCTGCATGGTCCCAGGCCCGGCTGAGGCCGCCGCCAGTCCGGCCTCTAGAGGCTGGCGCAAATGCGCGCGCGTAATTCGATCTGCTCGAAGGCTCAGATTCTAATGCTGCCGCGAGGTGTCAGCCCAGGCACTAGATGGCGCCAGGTGCGACTTTTTGTTAAAAGCTGCCGGTTTTCTTTGCATAGAGAACTGTGACTGTAATCTGTATATAGTAGAGCTATGATTGAAAGTAAAATCTTTGATATAATTTCCGAACTAAAGAGTTAAGATTTTGGCACCGCCGGATTCAATGGAGACCAAAGGGGCACTCCCAAAGGCCTGAAATCGGCCGTAAATTAGCTTACGTTCTGACATGATTTGAGAGAAAACCAAGTAACTTGAACGGCTTATTTCATATTTGTTTCAGAATCTTAGGAACGTCATGAAAAGTGTGGGGTAAAACTTCGATCTCGTCTTGAGTGAACCCCAACCCCCTATGAATCATTTATTTGCGTAGGTATTTGAGCTCCTCTCGTCTTGATCTACCTTTTACTGACCCAAATTTTCCTTATTAGACAAAAATAAACATCTTATCAATAATTCTGAACAAATAATGGGAGCATGGCCCCGCCCCCGTTTTTACGCCTGTGATTTGTTTAAGTTTGTTAACTAAACTCGCAAGTCGCAGCTGCTCCTCCGTTGCAACTTCTGGACTTGGGCCTCATGTACTTTGAGGACCAAGAGCCGCCACTGATAGTTATGGCTACGACTATGAATATGACGATTTGAGGTGGTAGCCAAGGTTTTCTAGGTCATGGGCCAATTATGTTGGGTCGAGGCCGCAATCATTACAATCAATACAGTTTTGCAGAACCAAATGATGCAACTAACAACTCGGGGCTGTCTCAGTCCTTCATAATATTAGAGAGCTGCCAACATTGAAGTTTGCTGTTGCTTGTTGGTCTGATGGCTGAGTGCCATGCTTCTGCAAGCATAAAGCTCTCCACATGCGCCACTGTCACCGGTTTCACTGACGTCATTAGCACAATACCCCATTCATAGTCCTCTCTTTTACGGCCTTGTTCATGGTCCACTTCGACCGTTACCGGCTACATACGATGATGATGATTTGGAGTTTTTGGGCGCCTCAGCTGCTCGTGTTATTGGCGCTCCGGCTACATACAAAACACACTGTACTCCATTGCCACGCCGCCTCTATCGTGTCAAAACCACCTGCTGAACAACTGACGTCATAAAACAACTGACGTCATGCGTCGGCGGCATGACGTAATAACACTGCTATTAGCCCAAGTGCTGCGCTATGATAAACGAGCAGCCTATTCTTCGGCGAAGGAATGTCGGATAATTCATCAGGCTGTTGGCTGGGTAGTGGATGGCCTCTTACCATGAATATGATGATGGTGCTAGAAGCCATTAGACGCCAAAACTTGCTGCTCATTGTCATGTAGGACTCCTCTTCTTTCGACACGGGGTTAATACGGAACGCTGTGGCCTGGGGATGGTAGAATGGGGTCATCCCGTAGCGGAGGTGCTAGAAAGCAAATATTAATTTATGTTTTAGATTCGTTGCACATTTGGAACGGGTTTCACGTTCACTGTAAAAATGGATGATACATGGTGCCTTTGCGCGGAAAGATCCATTAGATAACATGAACACTTTATGAGCATAGGCAACTTATACGAAATATGGACTAATTGTGCACCTTGCATTGCGTCATAAACCTGCAAAATTAACAGCGGCTCTTCATCAATCGTCATTTGCGGCTTTAGAAGGTTCCAGAACATCAAAGGATGGTTATTTTGGGGGGAAACGTATGCATCGGTGACCAGTGACATTCACCATGACCTATACACTTTGACATTCATTGCTGCCGTATGTCTAGTGATATTGCTTTTCACCCGTCTCTCCTGCCTATGTCTATCCTGTCCTGTACGTCGCCTACCGACCCGTCTCTCCTGTCTATGTCTATCCTGTCCTGTACGTCGCCTACCGACCCGTCTCTCCTGTCTATATCTATCCTGTCCTGTACGTCGCCTACCGACCCGTCTCTCCTGTCTATGTCTATCCTGTCCTGTACGTCGCCTACCGACCCGTCTCTCCTGCCTATGTCTATCCTGTCCTGTACGTCGCCTACCGACCCGTCTCTCCTGTCTATGTCTATCCTGTCCTGTACGTCGCCTACCGACCCGTCTCTCTTGTCTATTTCTATCCTGTCCTGTACGTCGCCTACCCACCCGTCTCTCCTGTCTATGTCTATCCTGTCCTGTACGTCACCTACCGACCCGTCTCTCCTGTCTATTTCTATCCTGTCCTGTACGTCGCCTACCGACCCGTCTCTCCTGTCTATTTCTATCCTGTCCTGTACGTCGCCTACCGACCCGTCTCTCCTGTCTATGTCTATCCTGTCCTGTACGTCGCCTACCGACCCGTCTCTCCTGCCTATGTCTATCCTGTCCTGTCCGTCGCCTACCGACCCGTCTCTCCTGTCTATGTCTATCCTGTCCTGTCCGTCGTCTACCGACCCGTCTCTCCTGTCTATGTCTATCCTGTCCTGTACGTCGCCTACCGACCCGTCTCTCCTGTCTATTTCTACCCTGTCCTGTACGTCGCCTACCGACCCGTCTCTCCTGTCTATGTCTATCCTGTCCTGTACGTCGCCTACCGACCCGTCTCTCCTGTCTATTTCTATCCTGTCCTGTACGTCGCCTACCGACCCGTCTCTCCTGTCTATGTCTATCCTGTCCTATACGTCGCCTACCGACCCGTCTCTCCTGTCTATTTCTATCCTGTCCTGTACGTCGCCTACCGACCCGTCTCTCCTGTCTATGTCTATCATGTCCTGTACGTCGCCTACCGACCCGTCTCTCCTGTATATTTCTATCCTGTCCTGTACGTCGCCTACCGACCCGTCTCTCCTGTCTATGTCTATCTTGTCCTGTACGTCGCCTACCGACCCGTCTCTCCTGTCTATGTCTATCCTGTCCTGTACGTCGCCTACCGACCCGTCTCTCCTGTCTATTTCTATCCTGTCCTGTACGTCGCCTACCGACCCGTCTCTCCTGTATATGTCTATCCTGTCCTGCCCGTCACCTACCGACCCACTCGTGTCTATCGCCTCACCTGGACCTCAAACTCGGGTCTTGCGTCCTCTTCGTCCTCGTAATTGGAAAGATCCCACTCCCACGCGATCACTGCCTGGCGGCGCTTCCAAAACTCCAGGAACATTGTAGCTGGCGACAACAAATAATAATAATTATAACAACTGTTTTGCCACCCAAACATCTTTGTCGTTGTGGTTGTTTACCCAGTTTGTTAAAAAGTGGTTATAAAAATAGAGTGATATGGTTCCTATTGGCTGGTAGGTGAGAGTGGGGTAAGGCGGCCAGGGTAGGCAAGACGGCCACCCCTACGGCTACGACGGCTCTGTAGGCTGAACCACTAACGCTACGAGCGGGGAAAAAAATGAGGAATAGAATGTCCCTTTTCGGCTGCATGGCCCCAGCTAAGTCGGATGAGTTTGCTCTTCGTAGTTATCTCATAATTTCGATTTTTCGAAAATAACACTGGAACTATTTCTATTGAATATAGAAATAGTTCCAAAATATTGAATATAGAAATAGTTCAATTGGAACTATTTCTATTATATTTTGTAAGCCTTTGCGTTTATCTCCTTGAAGTTAAAAACTCCACTTCAACTGTGGTAATTCCGTACACAGTCAGTGTTGATTTGCAATGTTGGGTGAATCTTGATTCAATATGGCGTCCGATAAAATTTGCTCTGAATTGTTTTGTCGAAAGTGGGGTAAGATGGCCACCGTTTGCTCTGGGTGACCGTCTCACCATCAGAACCTTATTAAAATATAAATGTTTTGAGAAAAAAAATGATATCAAACATCTTCAGTTGAGAGCAGCAACATTGTCGACAGGGAAAAGAGTCATTTTAGTATTTTAGTATGCATGCAGTGTTAAGAATAAATCAGTCTTTCATAGTTATATTCCTAGTTTTATCTGTCTAAGCAGAGATTCGAGTTGAGCAAATTTTGTCTACCCAAACAGACATGTTCTTAACAATATACTCATAATTGTTAGGTAAGAACATTCAAGAACAAGAACACCGTTATTTACACTGCTACTCTTACTGCCCTTCATCACCAATTGCGCTTAAAAAGCGTGACCGTCTTGCCCCACGAGAAAAACCGTATTACCCCATGGGGTGGTGGGGTAAGACGGTTTTATGCAAACTTTTCGAAAATTACAAATATCAGATTTATTAACAACAAGAAGGGACTCACTTCCAGGAAAATTGAAGATAAATGTGTGAGGTAGTAGCATGCAAAACGTCAGTCTCATTTGCCGTGATTAACTTGACCAAATTAGGATCCAAAGTTATGGTGGCCGTCATACCCCACTCTCCCTAAGTTTATATGGATATTTTCCTGGCCAATTCCGCTTTAGGTAACAGCTTACGCTGCTGCTTGTACCTTGAATAATTTATTGTGTGCTGTCATGAAAAATGTCAAGACATTTGTGAGACATTAGTCTTCATAATTTTGGACAATCAATATGTCATCGACGATTGTCTGTAAATAATGCATGAGCTGCGATCATGACGAAATAAAATGTCAGCGCATGTTCTCACAATAGCAGGTGGGTGGGCTGAGCCGACTATATAAATCATACGGAAAATCAGCCTCCTGTCGAACAATTACGGAGCAATAATCGCCAATGTCACATAAACAAAAACGGAGTTTGATTGGTGCATTTGCCTTAACCCGCGCCGTGCCGGGGGGGGGGGGGTAGACACCCCAGCACCTCAGGTTTTTCGAAGATAGCGGGAAAAGGGCGGCGCGCAGCGCCATAGTTTTTGGCACAGCTGTTTGGGCATCAATTTCCCACATTATGTTGTAAAAAGTACCTCGGGTCATCTCAGGTCAGGTCACCAGACCAGGTCACGTGACCCCACCTCCAATAAAGCTTGTGGTCGTACCACAGTCACAGTTTATGAATGATCGGTTTTACACTCACAGGATTTCATAAGGTCATATATATCTACAATTCGTCCATCTTGGATTTTGTATATCAGCGACCTAAGGTTGGGTCAATTTCATGACCTCCCCATTATAAGTCAATGGGGAAATATTAAAATGCATCCTATTCCGAGGATACGTAAGACTGCAGTCTAATTACTTCTAGATCATGCTATTATAGGACATTATTGATGACCTAGGTGCCATTTTTGTTCAGTGACTCCTACAGGGTCAACCGAGGTCATCCGAGGTCACTGACAATTTGTTTAAAATAATACTCTCGACATAATGACGATAGAGAAATGAAACCGACACCAATTTGTTTGTCTCATCGATGCACGTCTTCTCATATGCAACATGACCTACTTGGGTCACCACTTGACCTTGACCTGAGGTCAAATTTTTAAGTTAATCTAACCTGGTCAACACTAATATGAGTCAAAGCGCCTTGACGAGACAAACACGATAGCGTCACAATTATGTATTGCTTTGTCGTTATTAGTTAAAAAGCTATGTGTGAAAACACATTTTGTAAAAAAAAATAGCCTTTTTGACATTTTATGAGCTCTGGAGCCTAAACTATTGACCTAAGCTAAAATCTGAAGACATCGAGTGTGCTTGCGTTCTGCAAGAGCTTTCGATTGTTTTTCCGTTTGTTCCTAGCTATCATAGTTTCCGAGATATTTGGGGCTGTTCGAAGCGAAGTCTTAAAACTGGAAAATCTGAACTTCGATGATCTATGGTGACCTCAATATTGACTTGAGCAAAAAACACATCCGAAGTATCTTCGAATGTGCTTGTCAAGAGCTTTCGGACGCCCTTTTCTGCGTCTTTCTAGCCCTTTTACTTTTAGAGTTAGAGGGTGTGTGTCTAAACATCCCCCCCTTGCACGGCGAAGGTGGAGCCGAGCACCGGCACGGCGCGGGTTAACCATCCTTCAGTCCGACGCAACAGGCCCACTTTCGTGCCGCTGCCACTGTTCCCTGATGTCTCGACACACAGTAGTGACATCCATGCATGCACAGCCCACACCTGCGCTCCGCACGTCATTCTCACTGTTTACCGGACAAATGGCATTGGACAGACAAACAGTCATCCACGCCGCGGCACCGCAGTGGCACCGCAGCGGCACGGCGGCGACACAACGGGTCATTATTTCGGCACCAGTCGTGCCAGGTCCAGCCCGGGGTCGATCGTCCGCACACCGCACCTGGCGCACTGCAAGGTCAATAGCGACGCGGCGCCCTGGGTCTCCGGTATCCAGCGACGCTCGTTACCGACATGTATTGACCGTCGTAACGCCGAGTCGATGGCGGGTCGTGGGAGGGTGGGCAGTGGGCGGCGGCCGGCGGTCGGCCACCGCCTGCTGTCACGCGCACCCCGCCAAAGGACGTGGACGGGGGCGAAGTGGGAGGGGCAGCGGGGGACGCAACGAGGGGGGGGGGGGTACTGAGCGCTCAGGTGTATCGGACAAGATCGACCTCCACGAGTGGCGGATCGACCGCTATCGTAATGGCAGTCCTGTCTGAACAGGCGTCGATGCCAATGTGCGTGTACTGATCGGTGTCGCGCCGTCGACCGGTCGGACGGTTTTGGAGGTGGGTTGATGAGCAGGACGGCTGCCTGCGGAGTTAGGCTGTCCCGCACGACATGCTATTTGCCGACGGAGTTACGTTGTCTCGCACGACATGACCGCTGCCTGCGATGTTAGACTGTCCCGCACGACATGACGGCTGCCTGCGATGTTAGACTGTCCCGCACGACAGGACGGCTGCCTGCGATGTTATACTGTCCCGCACGACATGACAGCGGTGTCAGGTCAGAACATATGTCACCTCGCCCAGAATCCGTCATCCAGTCACTCACGCACTTGCATTTTATTTGAAGAAATTTTTAGCAAAACGTTGCTGATATTTGTTTACCAAAAACCTGGTCATCGTTGTAAAAAAAACAGGATAAAATGTAAACTAATAATTGACCGACAACTTTAATAAAGTGAGTTTGGCTACCACCGACCATTGATTCGGTTCAATCTTTGCGAGTAGGTATAGGTTGGAATGGAGATTATTTCACCATGGGCATAGCCTTATCGTGCCTGGAGGCCATTGCTCGTCTGACAAACGATTTTATCGCGTGCTGTTTCCCATATATCGTGCATGTAAGCAGTCTCAAGGCACAATTGTGCCTTGTCACAGAGAAAAACAATAACGCCTCGCTTCATCCATATTTAATTCGTTACGGGAGTAGCCTCTGAACAAAGCAGTTGTTGTGTGACATATTTTTCAGACCTTTACAAAACGTGGTCAATATTAATGTTAATAACCTGTTTGCATGACATTAGGTTAGGTAAAATGTGTAGTCGTTGGTATTCCAAAATATGTATATGTGAGAATATTAGCCGTTTTCACGATGTATTATTGCACTGAAAAGATTCTGAAACATTTCTGAAAAGTTGTAAAAAGTTTTGTATAAAAGTCTTAGTATATTATGCATTGCAAGAAATAAATTACTGATTTAGGCGATATTACCACTATTAAATAGTTATGGAAACACGTATTGAGCTCATAACAAGTTTGTGATACAAAATGGGCCGTTTTTAACGAACATATGCGTCTAGAGTCCATTCGTTCAGTCAGTTTAGCATACCGTCATACTAGTTACATATAATAACTAGTAATATACAATACTACATGTAACATACAATTATAACATACTACATATATAATTACATATAATATACATATAATATACAACTACATATAATATACAAGTACATGTAATATACTTATACTACATATAACATACAATATAACTACACTATAGCATAATTACATATAATAACTAGATAACTAGTCATACTAGTTATCTGGCACCGTCATGGATCACAGGTCGGTCTGCGCATGCGCAGTGATGTGCCAGCATCGATTCGCCGTCGCTTCCAACCCGCGTGCCGCACGCACATGGACAAAGTCAAGCCGCACAGCCCGGGCGCCGGATTGGGCCGCGGAAGGCGAGTATATTGCTTCCAATAGCGTCACGCGCCACATAATCTTTCTGAATCATTCTGCAGTTTTAAAAAGTTTCAGTCGGTGGAGATCACAACTGACCTATCAATACTTATGCTATTTACCACCAAACCGCAATTTTGTCAACATATTATATTCTTACCAACATTTTTTTTTTAATCTGAGGGACCTTTCTAGCCAAAAATCGCATGCAAAAGTTGTGTAGTTATGGAATGAATGGTCGAAACTTTTCAAAACATTTTAAAATGTTTTAAAAGGTTGCGCACAATAATCCTTCGTGAAAACGGCTATTATGTAAAATTTCAGAAGATAATTCAACTCTCCTGTCAATTTAATTTCCAACTGCCATAGTTGTGGCGCCTTGAAGAAGAACCACTTTGAATTCTTCAGCTTGTTTTGTTTGTGTTTGTCCTGACGAGTCTTTGGATTAAATTTGATTCTGGAGGGCACAGAACCGGTACCGATTCTCACTGACACTCACCCCAGAAGGCCATGAAGATGGAGAAGAAGACGGTGGCAGGGTTGTCGAACAGGTAGGTGACCTCGGAGAAGAAGCACGATTCGCTCAGATCCCAGTACTCACAGAGCTTGTGGCACAGCGGACACATGGTAACATTACTACCGCATATCTCCACACTGAAACGTACGGAGATAGGGGGCGGATCAATGCCGCATATCTCCACACTGAAGCATACGGAGATAGGGGGCGGATCAATGCCGCATATCTCCACACTGAAACATACGGAGATGGGGGGGGGGGCGGATCAATGCCGCATATCTCCACACTGAAACGTACGGAGATAGGGGGCGGATCAATGCCGCATATCTCCACACTGAAACATACGGAGATAGGGGGAGGATCAGTGCCGCATATCTCCACACTGAAACATACGGAGATAGGGGGGCGGATCAATGCCGCATATCTCCACACTGAAACATACAGAGATAGGGGGCGGATCAATGCCGCATATCTCCACACTGAAACGTACGGAGATAGGGGCGGATCAATGCCGCATATCTCCACACTGAAACATACGGAGATAGGGGGCGGATCAATGCCGCATATCTCCACACTGAAACGTACGGAGATAGGGGGCGGATCAATGCCGCATATCTTCACACTGAAACATACAGAGATAGGGGGCGGATCAATGCCGCATATCTCCACACTGAAACATACGGAGATAGGGAGCGGATCAATGCCGCATATCTCCACACTGAAACATACGGAGATAGGGGGCGGATCAATGCCGCATATCTTCACACTGAAACATACAGAGATAGGGGGCGGATCAATGCCGCATATCTCCACACTGAAACGTACGGAGATAGGGGGCGGATCAATGCCGCATATCTCCACACTGAAAAATACGGAGATAGGGGGCGGATCAATGCCGCATATCTCCACACTGCAACATACGGAGATAAGGAGCGGATCAATGCCGCATATCTCCACACTGAAACATACGGAGATAGGGGGCGGATCAATGCCGCATATATCCACACTGCAACATACAGAGATAGGGGGCGGATCAATGCCGCATATCTCCACACTGAAATGTAATGCGATACATTTTTTTGTCTTTCAATTAAACATCATAAATCTGCAACACAGTCAAAACATTCAATAATTAGCAGCAAAAGCTATCCAGTGGTGGACGGTGGATGAGACAAGCGTCTCTGTGTCTGCGCTGGAACCTGGGACCACGGCCAGCCGGGTTCAGCTGCAGAGAAAAACGAAAACAGGTGTCGGCTCCCCTTGTTTTGACGGAGCCGGGTGAAGGGCGGCCCAGGAATGCGAGCGCCCGGGCGGCGGCCGGGCATGGAAGCGGCAGAAAAGTGTCCCGAGGCGTTCCACGTGTCCGAAACCAGAGCATTCGTGGCAGCTGGAAAGAACTAGACCGGCCAATCGACGAATGACGTGGCGCAATACGTGGCAGCCTGTGGACGCAAAACGCCTGGAAGGCAACCGACTAGGGAGAGGAGGTGAAAGCTTTTGGTAGGAAAGTGAAAGTTGTTAAAAGGCCTGACCAGAGCAAACGGGAGACCCTTTTTCTGACTTGCGTACGGGGGAGAGGACAGTCGGGACTGGACCGTGAGAGTGCACGAACGGAGGCGGCCGCGGCCCTCGCCGCGAGGCCCGGCCGCGGCCCACTGTCGTGACGCTCGTCACGACAGGGTCGACGTTCATGTGGCTGTGACAGAAGATTTTTGGAGTAACTTTGTGGAGAGTCATGAAAATTAATTGCCTCAGTCAAGAAGTTGATTTATTTTCCTGAAACAAGAGAAAGCCAAGATGGACAGAAGAGACGAAGTGATAACTGAGGCTGAAGGGCAGCAACCCTGAAAATTTACTATTGTTGTTGTTGTTTGTTTAAATTAATTTGGCGAAAGACGAGCACACGCATCATCACAAGTAAGGTCGAGGTCTGCACAATCCTGTCGGTCCTACCTTCCACTCGCCGTTAGTTTTGTACATCCCCCGTGCACATTTTTTTTTTAATTTTGCAGTCATTGGCGGCCGCTCTATTCCAATTACTCACCTGCCATGAATTGGTCATTCAGTCACAGTATGTTGTCATGTTTTGTAGTTGTGTGCCAGCGCGCAGGCTCGAAATCATCATTTGTCACAGTATGTTTTCTTGTTTTGTAGTTGTGGCCAGCGCGCAAGCTCGAAATCATCATTTATCAGACGATTAACTTACACTATCGGTGCACCAATGTTCTGTAAATAAACCCTGTGTGAATTATATATAGATGGCTCTAATTTGGACTGTGAATGAGGGTTGACTGAGGAAGGAATAATGATGAGCGACTGAGGAGCGACTTATTTTTGGGGAAAATAACGTAATATAATGAATAATATTAACGTAATAATTTTAACGAAGGGTCATGACGTGAATTAAATGCTTACAAGGCAGGGTAATGCATTTATTTGGCTCGATGCAATTAAATACTCAATTCAATTACGATGAGTAAAGGTATGTTTTGGTGGGCAATGTTTACTGATATATTAAATGTCAATTGTTTCTGGTAAAGTCCGAGTGATGCGATAATTTACGTGAAATACCTGTACGATACATTTTGAGAAATTGCTAGCCCGATTTCCCGGTAGACAGAGTAACAGAGATTTTGACCTGCACCTTGCAATCCGATTTCCGGTTCGGTCGATGTAATTGGTTAAATCGATGAAATTTCCAGATCCGGCTAAATGTTTAAAGTAAATTAACTTCACTATGTAAGTTTGAGATTTAACCGGTTAGCCTGTTTACGCAGCCTTGACGTCAGATCCAGTTGATAACTGTAACGTCTCGGTCAAAAGAAACAGATAATTTATGGATTATGACGTGAGAATGAATAAACAAGTTTGATTGTATCTAAATGTCAAAAAAGCTAAGATTGCCTCCACACAGCCCAAGCCGTCGAGAATTGCAGGATTAATATTGTGGTTTGATCACAAAAGTTATTTTCATTGCCAGAAAATCTTCCATTTATCTGGTATATTGTAATGTCCACCGCGCATTAAGCTACAAACTTCATTTCCTAAGAAGAAATGGAATTGAGAAGGTTTTTTCCCACGGTTATCGCGTTCAAATGCTTCTTCTTAACGAGTGCGACATTATGGGATAATTGTTTACCCAAATTGAAGAATATGTTTTGTTTTGTTATACAAATCGGTAGGCCTGATAAGAAATTACGGTCATGTAACATTTCGTCCCAGTTCATCTCACTGGTTAAAATTACACCAGAATCAATCGTTGTCATGCAGATGCGCACAAATATACACCCAGTTACGGTCACTGATCGCCGGCCGCCGATACCGGCCGCTCAGACCCTGACCCCACGCGTCCCATCCCAAAACACGTGACGTCATTAACGAGGTTTCGGCCAGTCTGGTCGGACGCCGCCCATCAGTGACGAGGGGAAAAATCCGTGGATTTCGCTCAGATGGGACAGTTGTGGAACATGCAGCGAGTACTGAGTACCAATAACTGAGTACCAAGTACTGAGTAACGAGTGCCAAGTACCAAGTACCGGGTACAAAGTACAGAAACACGACCAGTGGTACACCAGTCACACAATACACTACACAATGCACACTACACAATATACACTACATAATATACACTACGCAATATACACTACACAAATACTATACACGCAATACACTACACACAATACACTACACAATATACACTACACAATATACACTACACAATATACACTACACAATATACACTACACAATATACACTACACAATATACACTACACAATATACACTACACAATATACACTACACAATATACACTTCACAATATACACTACACAATATACACTACACAATATACACTACACAATATAGACTACACAATATACATTACGCAATAAACAACTACACGCTTTACACTACACAATATGCACTACAAATTGTATCACGCCGGCGACGCTTCTTCACACTTATAAACATATATACATACATACATACATACATACATAAAGACATACATACATACATACATACATACATACATACATACATACATACATACATACATACATACATACATACATACATACATACATACATACATACATACATACATACATACATACATACATACATACATATAGACCTACGTACATACATGCATACCTACATACATATATACATACATGCATACGTACATACGTGCATACATATATACAAACATACATACATACATACTTACATACGTGTACACACACATACAGGCATGCAGGCATGCAGGCAGACAGGCATACAGATACAGGCATGTGGACATGCAGACATACAGGCATACATGCATACAGGCATATAGACATACAGGCATGCAGGCATGCAGGCAGACAGGCATACAGATACAGGCATGTGGGCATGCAGACATACAGGCATACATGCATACAGGCATATAGGCATACAGGCATGCATGCACGCAGGCATGCATGCACGCAGGTACACAGGCATGTAGGTACACGCAAACAGGCACACAGGCACGCAGGCACGCAGGCACGTAGGCACGCAGGCACGCAGGCACGCGGACACGCGGACACGCAGGCACACAGGCACGTAGGCACGCGGGCACGCGGGCACGCGGACACGCGGACACGCGGACACGCGGACACGCGGACACGCGGACACGCGGACACGCGGACACGCCGACACGCCGACACGCCGACACGCCGACACGCAGGCACGCAGGCACGCAGGCACGCAGGCACGCAAGCACACAGGCACGCAGGCACGCAGGCACGCAGGCACGCAGGCACGCAGGCAGACAGGCATACAGATACAGGCATGTGGGCATGCGGACATACAGGCATATAGGCATACAGGCATACATGCACGCAGGCATGCAGGCACGCAGGTACACAGGCATGTAGGTACACAGGCACGCAGGCACACAGGCACGCATGCACGCATGCACGCAGGCACGCGGGCACGCGGGCACGCGGACACGCAGGCACGCAGGCACGTAGGCACGCAGACACACAGGGACGCAGGCACACAGGGACGCAGGCACGCGGCCACGCGTACACGCGGACACGCGGACACGCGGACACGCGGCCACGCGTACACACGTACACGCGGACATGCGGACACGCGGACACGCGGACATGCGGACACGCGGACACGCGGACACGCGGACACGCGGACATGCGGACACGCAGACACACGGACACGCGGACACGCGGACACGCGGACACGCGGACACGCTGACACGCTGACAGACAGACAGACAGACAGACAGACAGACAGACAGACAGACAGACAGACAGACAGACAGACAGACAGACAGACAGACAGACAGACAGACAGACAGACAGACAGACAGACAGACAGACAGACATGCATACATACATACATACATACATACATACATACATACATACATAAAGACATAAAAAGACATAAAAGAAAAGTGCAACAAAGAGCCTCTTGGGCCCATCCGAGGTTGCACCCCCCCCCCCCCCATCCCCCCCCCCCCCCCCCCCCCCCCCTCCACCAGTCTCGCCCCTTCAAATCACCTTGCTCTACCTGCATAAAAGAAGGCTAATCCCACGAGTATTTATGAACTAATCCCTTCTCTGTAAAGTATTTATCTAATCTAATTTTGAAGGAAGCAAGTGTCACTGCATCAGCGACATCCCCTGGTAGCATATTCCAATGTCCTACAACCCTTCTACTGAAAAATGACTGTCGTAGCCTAGTCCTACTTTGTTTCATAATGAGTTTATGCTGATGACCTCTACCTCGATTTTCCCTATTGGACTCAAACATACCCTTTAAATATCCAGAATGCTGACTATTTACAAATTTGAAGACTTCAATTAGATCTCCTCTTAGCCTTCTATATCTAAGTGAAAACATACCCAATTTCCTTAATCTATCTTCATAAGGTAAACTACCAAGACAATTAATCATTTTTGTTGCCCTTTTTTTAACTCTTTCTAACAACCAGCAATCTTTCTCATATGTTGGAGACCAGGCTTGTACACAATACTCCAAATGTGGTCTAACGTATGCACAATACAGTTTTGTTATTACCTTTTCACTCTTGTAGGAAACATTTCTGTTAATGGCCCCTAGCATTCTAAGTGCCCTTTTCCTAGCTTCTACAACCTGGTCTGACGCTGATAGTCTATTGTTTACCACGACACCTAAATCTCTTTCCTTTTCAATCTGCTCCATTTTCTGCCCACCCATTTCATACCTATGTTTACTGCTAACCCGTCCAGCGTGCATAATCTTACATTTACTCAAATTGAATTTCATCTGCCATGCTTCAGACCACTCAACTAGCTTGTCCAGATCTGATTGAAAAACATCCTGATCATGTTTTCCTCTAATAATCCTGACAACTTTTAGATCGTCTGCAAATTTCAAGACTTTGCTGTCTATACTGTTCTCAATTGCATTCACAAATATTATAAAAAGCAATGGGCCCAGGACTGAGCCCTGTGGAACCCCACTGAGAACCTCCTTCCATTGTGATTGGCACCCATTCAATATAACCCTTTGCTGGCGTCCTGAAAGCCACGTTTCTATCCAATCCAGAATCTTGCCCCTGATCCCATGAATTTTAAGTTGCAACCCCAGTCTTGTATGGGGGACTTTGTCAAATGCTTTACTGAAATCAAGAAAAGCTACATCTAGCTGTTTACCCTGATCAACGCTATCTGTTGCAACATCCAAAAACTCCAGAAGATTAGTTAAACAAGAACGGCCCTTCCTAAAGCCATGCTGTGTATCTTTGATGAGTTCATTTTGCTCCAAGAATTCAACAATCTTATCTTTGATGATTGATTCAAGCACCTTGCAGACTAATGAGGTCAGACTAACTGGTCTATAGTTTTCCTTTTTACTTCTATCTCCCTTTTTATGAATAGGAACAACATTTGCTCTTTTCCAATCAAGTGGAATTTTACTATCTGCAAGTGATTTAGAAAATATTATGGCTAATGGAACCGACAACTCCCTTTCAGATTCTCTTAAAAGTCTAGCATGGATTTCATCAGGTCCTTCTGCCTTGTTAGGCCTTACTTTCTTTAGATATTCTAGAACAAGTTCACTACTTATGCCACCTAGCTCTCCTATAGTCTCCTCTGTCTCTAGCTCAGGCTGAAGTGCTGCAATACTACTCTGGTCCTCGATAGTAAAGACAGATTGAAACTGATCATTAAGCACTTCAACCATTTCACTGTCCTTGCTAACTAACACATCTACCTTAAATGGACCTATATTTTTGGAAACTGTACTGAACTTATAAAAACTGAAGAACTTCTTACTATCTGCATTACAATGTCTAGCTAAATCAAGTTCCTTTGCCCTTTTAGCTGCTCTGACCTTTTTCTTAACTGAATTTCTTGCATTCTGGTAGGCCTTCTGATTTATATCTAGTGAAGATCCCTTCAAAATGCCAAATGCACTTCTTTTAGCTTGTATAGCACTCCTTACTTCTGGGGTAAGCCAAACTGGATTGCCCTTGGTTCTGTTACGTTTGTGCCTGAGGGGTATATGCCGATTTTGAATTTGGCTTAATCTAGCTTTGAAAACATTCCAGGCCTCACATGCATCTAAACCTGCCAACTCAACGTTCCATTTTATACATACATACATACATACATACATACACACATACATACATACATTAATACATACATACATACATACATACATACATACATACATACATACATACATACATACATACATACATACATACATACATACATCCAGACACACTTACAGACATACATACGTATGACATACGAACGTGCGGACGCACACCCAGGGACATCCATTAACGTAAAGTCGGGGAATAAAGGATGCAATGCACTAAGGAGGCATGATGATCGCGGTATGACCGAAACTGACCACGGAGACTAATGGAGAAGATTGTGAGGAGGCCTAGACAGTACGTAGCCGCGCCCCTGTGCGCAATATGCCTGTCAACATGGTCAATGCACGTGTGAGGAAGGAAAAGGGTGTGGAGGTAAGGGAGATTCAAGTAAGAATAGACCGTTTTGACGTGGAGACGGACAAGTTGTCAGATGTGTGGACGGGATTCAGGAAGCCGTGTGTTCTAGCGAGGCTCAGGCGCAGTAAGTCGCGGGAATGCCCTGGTTGAACCGGATGCTCTTGGGGGATCGAGAACTCCCCAGTGGGACGGGCTGGGACATCCTAACGAGAGACTGGTGGAACCGAGGCTTCAGGCCCCTCGTGATGTCAGGGATAATAAGCCGGCGGGACCGTACCTTATACGCTTGACACACGGGTTCGGACGAAATTTTAGGGCAAGTCCCTCGTGAAGCCTGGGAGCTAAAGCTCCGTAGGATCACGACCTCGGAGAATTTAGGATATGTCCCTTGTGACGCCCTGGGAGCTGAAACTCTTAAGTCGCTAGTCGCGGAGTGCTTCGCAGGATCACGACCTCGGAGGGTTTAGGGTAAGTCCCTCGTGAAGCCTGGGAGCGAAAGCTCCATAGGATCACGACCTCGGAGAATTTAGGATATGTCCCTTGTGACGCCCTGGGAGCTGAAACTCTTAAGTCGCTAGTCGCGGAGTGCTTCGCAGGATCACAACCTCGGAGGGTTTAGGGTAAGTCCCTCGTGACACCTGGGAGCGAAAGCTCCGTAGGATCCCGACCTCGGAGAATTTAGGATATGTCCCTTGTGACGCCCTGGGAGCTGAAACTCTTAAGTCGCTAGTCGCGGAGTGCTTCGCAGGATCACAACCTCGCAGGGTTTAGGGTAAGTCCCTCGTGACACCTGGGAGCGAAAGCTCCGTAGGATCACGACCTCGGAGAATTTAGGATATGTCCCTTGTGACGCCCTGGGAGCTGAAACTCTTAAGTCGCTAGTCGCGGAGTGCTTCGCAGGATCACAACCTCGGAGGGTTTAGGGTAAGTCCCTCGTGACACCTGGGAGCGAAAGCTCCGTAGGATCACGACCTCGGAGAATTTAGGATATGTCCCTTGTGACGCCCTGGGAGCTGAAACTCTTAAGTCGCTAGTCGCGGAGTGCTTCGCAGGATCACAACCTCGGAGGGTTTAGGGTAAGTCCCTCGTGACACCTGGGAGCGAAAGCTCCATAGGATCACGACCTCGGAGAATTTAGGATATGTCCCTTGTGACGCCCTGGGAGCTGAAACTCGTAAGTCGCTAGTCGCGGAGTGCTTCGCAGGATCACGACCTCGGAGGGTTTAGGGTAAGTCCCTCGTGAAGCCTGGGAGCGAAAGCTCCGTAGGATCACGACCTCGGAGGATTTAGGATATGTCCCTTGTGACGCCCTGGGAGCTGAAACTCTTAAGTCGCTGGTCGCGGAGAGCTTTGCAGGATCACGACCTCGGAGGATAGTAGGCCCCGTGGCAGTCCGGGTGCATCACTGGCAGGGCGACGGGAAACTTTATGTCCATCTCATTTGTCGGGTGACTGCAGTTAGACGGGATTTATTCCGCAGTGAGCCAGGTAGCTCCGGCAGTGAGATTTCGGTTTTTAGTAGGCTGCTGTGGCAGTATCAGAAGACGCCTCGGGAATACGCAATAAGACGTGAGCGCTCAGCTATAACAAGGCTACAACGGTGGACTTCGCAATGGAATTTTTACGAGGTAAGTATACACATAAGCAATTGTTAAATCGTTGTCTTATCAAGTGTCTATGGGAGCCATAAGCACGCCATAGGACTGCCGAAACTGCGTACCCGGCGTAGTGCTACGCACCACTGGAGGGAATAGGAAAAAGGGAGGGGTCAGGAGACCAACCTGACAGTTTACTGCATAGTATGACAGAGATTGATTGAGTGAATGCATGAGGAGAGTCTGAGTGCAAGGACGTATGACTGTGTTAGTCCCAGTGGGAGATGGTCCTCAGCGTAGCGTTGCACTGGGCATGCAGGAGGGCAGTGAACCATTTTCTGAATTCATTGTGATATTTGGGAGATAAACCGTTGGGAAACCATGTAAGGAGGAGCCAGATAACCATTAGGCCGGCTCACGAACAAGGAACCCGGACCTTATTCCACCGGACCAATTTCCTATTAACCCGCAAAATTTCACCACCACCCACCCTAACCGTGCAGCGACCTATGTGCTCGCCGATGATTGACTTGTCTCCAAATTAAACAAATGTATGTACGGGTCTAGTTCGATTCTGCATTTGCAACCACAAAATTTAGTAATATCTCGAAAACAGGGGGATACAACATTCTGAAAGTGCCATATTTCGATTCCGGATCTCAAGAAAACCCCGTGAGCAAATTTCAAAAATGTTGCAATTTGTTGAAAATTGTTGCAAGCAGCTCTAACGGTTGCAGATTAAGCCAGAGAGCCTCACTATTTATGGCAATGCATTCAGCGACCCACAATTAACCGGAAAAAGAGTTTTCAAAAATTTCGAAAAATGTTGCAATGTTGCAAGAAATGGCAGAACAAACAGAAAAGCGAAGCGAAACCCCGTTACGAAACATACGGAGATAGGGGGCGGATCAATGCCGCATATCTCCACACTGAAACATACGGAGATAGGGGGCGGATCAATGCCGCATATCTCCACACTGAAACATACGGAGATAGGGGGCGGATCAATGCCGCAGATCTCCACACTGAAACATACGGAGATGGGGGGGGGGCGGATCAATGCCGCATATCTCCACACTGAAACATACGGAGATAGGGGGCGGATCAATGCCGCAGATCTCCACACCGAAACATACGGAGATGGGGGGGGCGGATCAATGCCGCATATCTCCACACTGAAACATACGGAGATAGGGGGCGGATCAATGCCGCATATCTCCACACTGAAACATACGGAGATAGGGGGCGGATCAATGCCGCAGATCTCCACACTGAAACATACGGAGATGGGGGGGGGGGCGGATCAATGCCGCATATCTCCACACTGAAACATACAGAGATAGGGAGCGGATCAATGCCGCATATCTCCACACTGAAACATACGGAGATAGGGGGCGGATCAATGCCGCATATCTCCACACTGAAACATACGGAGATAGGGGGCGGATCAATGCCGCAGATCTCCACACTGAAACATACGGAGATGGGGGGGGGGGGCGGATCAATGCCGCATATCTCCACACTGAAACATACAGAGATAGGGAGCGGATCAATGCCGCATATCTCCACACTGAAACATACGGAGATAGAGAGCGGATCAATGCCGCATATCTCCACACTGAAACGTACGGAGATAGGGGGCGGATGAAGAACACGTATGTACTTAGTAATTAAGTCTCAAGTCTTTGTCTGGATTAATCTTCTAAGCTTTGCTAATAAGATGTTGTTACTCGGTGAGTGAAACCTACACAGAGCCGGATACCTCCTACCAATCTCCTGCAAATACTGCAGTCCACAGAATCAGATCACGCATTTCCGACCAACCATATATATCATCCATCGGAGAATCGGCAAATAAGCAACAATGGACAAGCTGCACGCGCCGTAGTCTATATCATCCAAGGTATGTGGCTCAGTCTGCCCACCTGGGGTTGTACGTGCGGTCATTGTTCATCATGAAGAGGCCGATGATGAAGACGAAGACTCCCACGATGGCGGCCGGTACCAGCATGCCGGTGTAGAACCCCAGCCAGGCAAAGTAGAGACCCACCTTGTCGCCGAAATACTTCCTCACAAGCCAGAGCGGCTGCTTTTTCAGGGCACTTTTGGGTCGGCCCCACTCCAGGTACAACAGCTATTGTGTGAACAAAAACGGAGGAGAGGTTATGAGTTAAAAAATGTCAGGGGAAAAATAACTACACAGTGCACGTCCATGGCATGGTCGACTTGTGGCGTACTGCGACGATGCTTTTGTTCAGATTCGGTTCACGCTGCATCAAAACAGAACACAGTACAATCAGTGTCACCGAAGGCATTTAATATCGCAATACTAAGTTTGCCGTAAGAATCAATTGCCCAGGTTGATACTAGGTATTAGAAACGGAGAGGACATAACGTGTTTTTACGTGCTTTGATCATCTGTGTTCACATACAGATGATACGCTTTACTTATTTTGTAGCCACGTTCAGCCGCCTGTGCTGGACTCACTCGTCTGTCGTTGGGCTGGCCGCTGGTCGGGTCCTCCTTATACCCGCCGTCATGCAGGGGGAAGGCCGCCAGATAGGCCCCGTTGTTGAGCAGCCGGTTGATGCCGACCTTGGATCGGTCCTTGCTCTGCGCGTCGGCGTACTGTGTTCGCATCAGGATCTGCCATACGATCTGAGAACGCTGCGCAGACGTGAAGAACGTCTCGCGGCTCTTGATCACGAATCTGCCGGTAGGATGTCAGTGATGGGGATACGGGTTATGTGCGAATGTGCGGGCTGTGTGCCAGTAAATGGTGTCAACATCACATATTCGCGTGATGACGAATAGCATACAATAGAACTTTTAATAAAATGAATGAATGAATGCAAAATGCAACAATGCTTGGCTTTGCAAGTGTCATTTAGTTACATAACATGTTTAATATTGCATTGTTCATCGCACCACACGTTTGGCTATTTCTCAAACATAATTCCTAACGTTATTCAAAAGTTTGCCGACAAAAGATGCAGTACCAGAACTTAAAATTTCTAGCTACATCTATGCGGGAACATTGATAACAGTGAAAGTCAGCCTGTCAGCCTGCCTGACACCCGGCCTGTCAGCCTGCCTGTCACCCGGCCTGTCAGCCTGCCTGTCACCGGCCTGTCAGCCTGCCTGTCACCGGCCTGTCAGCCTGCCTGTCACCGGCCTGTCAGCCTGCCTGTCACCCGGCATGTCAGCCTGCCTGTCACCGGCCTGTCAGCCTGCCTGTCACCGGCCTGTCAGTATGCCTGTCACCGGCCTGTCAGCCTGCCTGCTAGCCAGCCTGCCAGTCGACCTCCCGTGCTGCTACTGACTGGTGTTCGCGGTGCCGGTTGAATCCGGCAGTGAAGTATTCCGGCTCCGGCGGTATCAGGGTTGTGTCGTACATGAATGGGTTCTGCATCATGCTCGGACAGCACGGCGGCCCCGACGGCTCCTCCGGATCGTCCTCCTGAGAGGACACGGCAGGTCACAGGTCAGCAGGTCAGGTCAGAAGGTTAGGTCAGCAGGTCAGGTCAGTAGGTCAGGTCAACAGGTCAGGTCAGCAGGTCAGGTCAGCAGGTCACAGGTCAGCAGGTCAGGTCAGCAGGTCAGGTCAGCAGGTCAGGTCAGCAGGTCAGGTCGGCAGGTCAGGTCAGCAGGTCAGGTCAGAAGGTCAGGTCAGAAGGTCAGGTCAGTAGGTCAGGTCAGCGGGTCAGGTCAGCGGGTCAGGTCAGTAGGTCAGGTCAGCAGGTCAGGTCAGCAGGTCAGGTCAGTAGGTCAGGTCAGCGGGTCAGGTCAGTAGGTCAGGTCAGTAGGTCAGGTCAGTAGGTCAGGTCAGTAGGTCAGGTCAGTAGGTCAGGTCAGTAGGTCAGGTCAGTAGGTCAGGTCAGTAGGTCAGGTCAGTAGGTCAGGTCAGTAGGTCAGGTCAGTAGGTCAGGTCAGCAGGTCAGGTCAGCAGGTCAGCAAGGTCAGGTCAGCAGGTCAGGTCAGCAGGTCAGGTCAGCAGGTCAGGTCAGAAGGTCAGGTTCATATGTCAGGACAGCCTTGGAGTCACAAAGTCATCCTGAGGATACAGCAGGTTAGAAGGACAGCTATAGAGGTCACATGGTTAAACGTAATGACCGCTGGCCATGCATTGGACATTGGCTGCGTCTGCGAGTGGCTGGTACGAGTGGCTGGTGGTGGCCTGACCAGATGCAGACAAGACATGCAGACATGCTATTGGGCTGCCGAGACGGCATGACTAAACACAGCGACGACCGTCGGTAGTCCGCCAACTCAGCGAGATAGTGCAATCGTGTCCACCTCTCCTACTTCTTGACTCGTTAGATTGGCCATAGATAACATGATTCGTGACATGATTCATAGATGATATGTTCATGTTGTCTCATGTCATTGTAGTTCATGTTATCTATGGATTGGCTCATCAGGCATTGATCAAACAGCCCAGCACGTGACAAAAAGTACAATGTTATTCGCTCGAAAAATCTGTATTTGTTGGATAATTCCTTGAGTCATTTGTATCGATGTTGAACGAAAGTTGTGACTATTGGACTGGGACTGTTATTATTTTAAGCTACCAGTAACACTGAGTTCGCAGGCTTTCGGGCCGATCACCTGTCAATTCTTCGCTGTATTTCATGTTTGTGATTTCACATTTTTGTGGATTTTGTGGATTACATTTCGTAAGAGCTTTCAAAAACAGTTCAAATTTAATTACAACTTGCATTGTAACTTTGTGAATTACTTTGTCTTAATTATGACTTTCTGAAAAATGGGATCAAGTTTCAAATGATCTGCGTCCGCTGCAACCAGAGGCCTATTTAACAAAGAAGTTAGTAATTACACATGTTTGCGATTACAAACGCAAGAAAATATTGCAAACCTCACAAAAAGCCATTTCACAAACATTCGCCACCTCTGAATAACCGATTGTAAAGAAAATTGTAAACAGGAATTTTAGTCAGCAGAAAACTTTGCAATCAAGAACGTTTGTATTAAACTTGATGCTAATGACAAATAATTTGATTGTTAACAAATTAATTTAACAAATATTTACATTGTGGTTTATTTTTGTATTCAATATCAAATTAGTTATAGGGAGAATAATCTTTTAATTAACATTTCATCGGAATGCAAACTTTGATCGTAAAAATACATCTTGGTAAGCAGTTAGAGTAAACAGAATTTGACCATTCACCAGGTGGCGGAGCATAACAACAGAACTACTCTTAAAAGAAAGATCGTTGAATTTCTCGACCATTTTTTCACCTAACCTAGCCGATTTCCTACGTCGTAAAGGGTGAAGGTTCACTGCACATTGCACAAGACTTCGTTGACCGCTGCAATTCTATCGCTATGCGGTTTCTCCGCGCGGAGGCGCCCCTCACAGCGCAATCGGTAAGGTGCACTGGGACTTCAAAGCTGGAGATCCCTGTTCGAATCTCTCGGGAAATAACTTTTTGGGGGCAGCTATACTTATGCATAACTAAACCATTACCCTAACAACCTCGGCAACGTAACAACCTCACCAAGAAAATAACCTGAACAGTCAAACAATGTCAACTGTCAATGCAGTTTCTGAAATTCAGAACCCCTGACCCACTGGAATTACAAGTTTGTAATTGCAAACATTTCCTCACTTCCGTCAACCTTTGAGAAATAGAATATGTGCAATTGCACCAAAAAAATACAAACAATATCTTTGTAAAGTAGTTTGTAAATAGTAAATTGAGATTTACTGCCTTGGGGTTTTGTGAAATCCAAACTACAAACATGTGTAAAAATGATTTGTAATGACAAAGAAATTCTTTGTAATTACAAACTTTTTTGCTTTGTGAAATAGGCCTCAGATGTTTAAATTAGCACAGCTCTGTACAGATCTTCATTGTGAAAATCAGTGTGTGAGAGTTAAAAATTATCCCGACGTCTGTATTTTACGCATGATAGCGAAGAGAGTCAAACCAGGCGCATTCCTCTCCGATTCCTCTCGTACATTGAGGGTCTTTTGGAACACGAAAGAGTCATAGGTTAGGCCCAGAATGGTGGCTTAGTTATAATGCAATGATTGCCAAGGTCAAAAGTAGGCTTAACTAAAAACGAAACTTATGCAAGGTAACATGCTTAGTTCTTTATCACATTGACATGATTAGCAATGGAGGTTTAATGAATGGACATGCAGATAAGAAGCGAGACCAATCACGTGAGGGATCTGATGAGCAGTTCATGAATTATAGGAGACTCTATTTGGTGTGTTGTAACACTTACCTTGTCCATGTTTTCAACTCGCATTGACGTTGTATGTATACATAAATGGCATTAATGCGTTAACGAAGTAGAATGCGTTATATTTAAGCGATATGAATAGTAAATCGTCTAACCAACTGAAGTCTATTCAGGTGTTATGAGGCATGACACAGAAATGGAGTTAGGAAAATATGATAGGCACCGCCCTTTCAAATGCAGCAGTGTACCTATTTCTTTTGAAATTGTCAATGGAGTGATATTTGTAGTCGTTTTTTGCCTCACATTTTTAGCCCTGTGGAGAACGAAGACGTCATCTGCAAAATACCTCCGGATCCTAACGTTCTGGTAAAGATGGGATAACATGAGAGGACCTGGCCGAGTTGAGTTCAAAGGTATGCGTCATTAATATGAAATGGTCACATTTTAAGTTGAAAACCTGGATCTGTCCCATTGTTTGCAATTTGGACGTTACAATAGTGCAGGAGCCCACTTAGCCATTCTGTCCGTTGAAACCAGAGCAAATAATGGCATCTTTGATATTTCAGTCAAAAACCCTCAGCGTGCGCTTACTTGCGCTTGAAAACGTACATAAATAATACATTCTTGTTTACCGTGACCCAATGAATCACCTGAAGGTGTCATACAAACTTCCCTACTTGGAATTCCTATCTTCCCACAAATATAAAATATCTCTTGAACTGACCAAAACGGCTTTTAAATAACACGAGCCCGCCTATTAGATACGTGAGACGTGAGGCACGTTAGACACTACCGTGGATGACCACCAGTGCAACTAGTGTGAATTGATCTCATTTCACTCTTATAATTTGACGTGAAAAACTGAAAACCAATTTTATGGATGTGTTCTGAAAATATATGATATGATATGATGATATGATTTAATAATACCGATAATTCATGTATGATTAATCATAGTGATCATCATGTAGTTAGGATGCTGTCTTATCAACGTGTGCCTCGAATCCAGCCTAGAGATTCTGCTTTGCGCTGAGCTATAGAAAACGGGCGACACAGCAGCAGAAGCTCCACATGCGTCTGTCTCAGACCAAGTTACTCCCCTCCCGTTCCGCCCCGAGCCAGGACAAGGCATCGACCAGCGCCCGCGGCCCATCACCGCCCCGAAATCGCGCAGTGCATTGCGGGTTGCCTACCCTTTCGGGCGATCGGTGCGTTGCGGGTTGCCTACTCAGTCTGGCGCTCGGTGCGTTGCGGGTTGCCTACCCAGTCTGGCGCTCGGTGCGTTGCGGGTTGCCTACCCAGTCTGGCGCTAGGTGCGTTGCGGGTTGCCTACCCAGTCTGGCGCTAGGTGCGTTGCGGGTTGCATACCCTGTCAGGCGCTCGGTGCAGGACGAGGGAAGTGACAGGCGAGCGACCCAGCCCGGCTCGGGCCTGTCGGGGTGAGGAGGTGCTGGGATCGGGGTCGGCGCTCGCGGAGCTGCTGCTGCTGCTGCTGTGTGACACCGTTAAATATAACTCAGTAGAAACCAGCATCCCTGGCCTGGCCTCGAGGCTTGCGGCGTTGGACTAAAATCGCAAGGAAAACAAACTGCACAACAGATGACTTGATTGATGCCAAGCAAACAATGAGCCGTACCTACAGTGCAGACGCAACAAGTATTGCATATGTTTAAAAATCACACTCAATAATATAGATATACATTTGAGGATACAAGACGGTGTGAAATGACAGGTAATGGCGATTGGTGGGTTACAGATACCATATAAGAAACACCGATGGTTCTGACAACAGCTATTATCGATGCAATCACTTACCCACGCATGGTTCACCACGACAAACTTCTGTAACGATATAGCGGAACGGCGATACATTTACGCTGGGATGATAGGAGTGGCCAAGGTTAAAAATAGTACACGGCAGAAAAGCACACAGACAATCATGTGACCTGAAAAGGCCACAAAACAGACCAATGCACGCAATTGAACGAACAAGCGGAGAATGAAGCATTACTTTTAAAGATATTCTTAAATCCATTCATGCATCAAATAATTTATTCTGTGCGATTTTTCATATTTTGAAGGTAAATGAGCTTGAAAATGTTTTGTCATTTCAGTTTAAAATGATGAAGATAAACATGTCTACTGTTTCCAGACCTCGAGTCGAGCAGACCACAGTATGTTCACTTAACGAACTCGCTTCGCTCGTCCGTTACTGTCTCACTTGAGTCACTTGGTTCGACTGTTATCTGTTGGAAATAATACTCTCACTTCGTTCGGGTATTATTTCAAAATACCGTGGTCTGTTCGACCCGAATAATCCCTGTTAGCCAAAATTTGTTGCAGGTTAATTATATATTATCCTTGTGGAGTAACCCAATGCTTCAAATAGTTAAGCATTCCATTGTGATTACCCGAATAATTGAAGACAACAATACATTATGAGTCAATTATTGTGATATAGGTAGGCCGCGGCATTGCTCGAAAATGGCTCAAATTATTGTCTAATCTCTTTAATGTTCCATTCATTTTACGATTATATTTCGCATACCCAACTCGTCATTGTATGCATGTGAATAATATTTAAACCTCAGCATCTCTTGATGAATAAGATAATATAATAAGATGCAGTTATATGTTGCAGATACAAGTAAAGGTAAAACATTTGCATGTCATTTAAATCAGCCATTGCATCACATGGATGCATGTTAGCATGCAGGTCCCGCAAGGGTCCATCTGGTCTAAAGAGCGAGTGCCAGTTTTATTTTATTTTAGCTAGTAGCTGCTGCATGGTCTAGCTAGACCACTCAGTGCTTCACTGCAAATCTGAGGCGCTTTGAACGGCAGCAGTCCAGCTTACCTGGATGGGCATCTTCAGATTCATTATTTCAGCATACCGGGTAAGCACATCCCACGGAGAGTGCACCTTCAGATAGTACGTCTTGCCGTCGCTAGAGTGCTGCGAAAGGCGAACAGCGTCAGCCAATTTAGGCGCATAGCATCAGTAAAACTATCGCTCAATATATGTTGCTAATTATATGTCTAGAAGGCCTTGACTAAACCATACAGCGTAAACTGTCTGGGAGCGACTCGGTAGTCATTCAATAGTGGATTGCATCATTGTGCTTATGGGTCGCTGGATCAGCAGGCAACAGTGGGGTACATTATTCCATTCCCGCCGACCGCGTGCAAGAGTCGTGAGTTTACCTGCTTGTCCTCCAGCTCGAGCTCAAGCCCTTCGCTGATCAGGTTGGCCTGGAACGTCTTCCGTTTGTGGGCGCGACCCATGTCGTCGTCCTTCCGGTAGGCCAAGACCATGTCAATCTTGCGCTTGTTGTCCCAGAAGTACTGAGTGTCGACGCGGCTTCGGACCTGCCGTGTGTCGTAGACAAGAGAGCCGAGTCACGGTCAGTCACGGTCACAGCAGTCAAATATAATAACCACTGTTACAGTCACTGTTACAGTCATAGTTAGTCACAGTCAAAGTCAAAGTCACAGTCACAGTCACAGTCACAGTCACAGTCACAGTCACAGTCACAGTCACAGTTTCAGTTTCAGTCTCAGTTTCAGTTTCAGTTTCAGTCACAGTCACAGTCACAGTCACAGTCACATTCACAGTCACAGTCACAGTCACAGTTTCAGTTTCAGTTTCAGTCACAGTCACAGTCACATTCACAGTCACAGTCACAGGTCACAGTCACAGTCACAGTCATAGTCTCAATCTCAGTCAGTTGGCGCCGTACCTACGATGTGCCAGACAGCAGACGCTGTGATGGAAACTGTCATGTCATGGATGTTGAATGTCACAGGTTCCAATTGTCACGGATGGTAGCACTAGCGTCGTCAATACAATACGAGAAACAGACAAAATAAATATGAAAAGTATTTCTTAATATTTATATATCATATATATAAATATATATATATATATATATATATATATATATATATATATATATATATATATATATATATATATTTCTTGTTATTTAAGTTATTGAAATGTAGAATTATCTTCTTCTCCTTATAACAAAATGTCAAAGGAGTCATTCAAATCCTATCAGTAATGTTTATATATATGACGTATCAATGGGAACAATCGGTTACCTCTGTTCGCGACTTCCTCATCAACAACGAGGAAGTTGCGAACAGAACGGAAGTTTTGTACGCCCGTGTAGCTCCGTCGGGAGAGCGCTGGGCTGATCTGACCCACTCTGACAAGGTGGGTTCGAGTCACTTCGGTGCTCGCTATTTGCTCCTGGCAGGGATGACCTGCGGTCGGTGGCAGCGACAGCACTCAAGGTCTGATGAAGCCAGCAGGCGGGCGGACCGTCCTCAGTCGTTGAGGGACGTAAAAAAATTAGCTAATAAATTTTACCGTATACCTGGAATTGCCCGCTTGGATGGTGGGCTCGGAGCTCGCGCATCAGGCTCTGCTTAACATTTGTCCTGATCCTGAAAATCCATCCAATCAAAACATGCCGACTAATTACAACAACAAAAACGTTAAACCGACCTGCATACAATAGTATACAGTATACGTGAATCTCGCACATCAAACTTGCATCATGCCAGCCAGTGCCCATGCCTCACCTCGTTGGATTCCTTCAATCCCTCCAGCTTGATATCGATGAACGTCTGCGGGTGGCAACGTCAGCACGCAAGAACGTGTCAAGTCAAATCAAATGAAAAGGCACGGGAAACGGTGATGTGAAGCCAAGCCAAATATGTGGTGCGAACGAGCGATTGCAGCAGGACGTTGCTTGTTTCGGGGTTTGACATTAGGAAGGAAACGTCATTGGTGAGCTACATGCATTAATCATACGAAAAATGTCAATATGCAATATGATATTGTTGTGTATAAATGCATATATTTATATTTTATGTTGATATACAATGCAAAGGTTTGGTAAAACTGTTGCATCCATTGTTGTGCTGTGCGTGACAATATGGAGCATCACAGCAGGCCAGCTGAAGCAGCTTGGTGAATTTAGGCGCTGCATGGCAGGCAGGTTTCACAATGCACGGAAAGTAAGCTGTTGCACACGGTTGCTGAAACGTCAGATTATATCTGGTTGGCGCCGACTGTCACACACTAAGCGATGTCATCCTTCCCTCCTTCCCTCCTTCCCTCCTTCCCTCCTTCCCTCCTTCCCTCCTTCCCTCCTTCCCTCCTTCCCTCCTTCCCTCCTTCCCTCCTTCCCTCCTTCCCTCCTTTCCTCCTTTCCTCCTTCCCTCCTTCCCTCCTTCCCTCCTTCCCTCCTTCCCTCCTTCCCTCCTTCCCTCCTTCCCTCCTTCCCTCCTTCCCACCTTCCCTCCTTCCCTGCCTCGGATCTTCGTCCCTCTCTTCCTTCCAGCCCCGGAAAGGTGTTACTCCCCTCTCTGCCCCAGAGCGGTGGCATCGTACGTCCCTCCCTACCTCTCCTAGAGAAGCGTTTCTCCCCACCCAGACCGATGCGGCGATTCTCTCACATTCTGCACATCCGTAGCACGTCGCACCGCAGGCAGATCCTGCTGGTCTTGCTGCCCCCTCTCCTCTTCGTCCGGTTCTATCAAGAGCCCTGGCAGCGCCCCCTCCTCCAGGCCAGGCAGTGCTCCCGCCTCCATTTCACGATCCGAGCCTCTGGCGGCGGCGCCTCCGCCGGCCGGGCCCGCTGAGCTCTTCCCTTCGGCAGAGCGGGTGCGTGACGAGCGACCAGAAGACCGACCAGAAGACCGACCGGACGAGGGGCGGGAGGAGTCGGGAGGCGAACTAGGCGTGGAGGTGCCGATCTGCTCCTCAGTGTAGGAGACGTTGATCTCCCCGTTGGAGGTGATCTCGTCCAGCAGGGCCTGCCGGTCTGACAGCAGGGAGACGGGCTGTCAGATGTCGGGAGTAGTCCGCAGAATATTGGATGAATACAGCAACAAAGCTGGTAGGTCATTCTGGAGTTGGGTTTGGAAAATTAACGTTTTTTACGTTTGAAGGACTTGTGTACGGTACCTGTACGGTACCTGTGTACGGTACCTGTGTACGGTTGTTATAGGGCCTTGTACGGTACCATTGCACGAAAATGCCAACTGAGCACGTGCTTTTATATTTTAACTACCACAGGACCGCGAAAGTTTAGTTCATAAGAATGTGTCATTAGTGTAACAAGATAGTTACCAGTAAAACGCCTTTTTGGGCGATGACCGAGCGAGCGCGCTCTGGTAAAGCTAAAACAGGTTTGAAATATGAAACGGTAAGGGAGCACACGTGGTAGTAACACAGTCATTTTAGTCATCCAGAAAAATTGCCAGGCCTCAATGCATGCCAACATAAAAATTAAGTTGCATTAAATTGTTCATGATCTCCTTTCTCAAATCCGCCAAAAGGGAGTACATCCTGAGCGCTGCATGCTTCAGCGTATAAATTAATGGCTTAGAATAATACAGCCATTTTGTTATCAAGAATCATTTTTGAAAGGTTGTGTGTTCATTTCGATGTTCGCGTGTGCCAACTTCCACGCGCTGTGGTACCACCTTTATCAGAACGCATCATACCAAAAACAAAATTGTTTTGATGGACCTATCCAATGGTGAAAACCCAATCTCAATCGGAGCAGTGGTTGCAAAGTTATTAGCTTCTGAAAAGCGTCTGTATGGCCGGGTCGGGCCGGGTCAAATGTAAATTTGTCTAGTAAGTTAACGAGAAACCTCACGGGAGCTTCGCGTCCGCTCCGTAATAACTCGTATGCTGCTGAAAGCTATATTGAAGTGAAAACCTTTTACACAACCAGTCAATCCGTCAGTCTGAAGATTCTAATTTCTAACCCGACAAAATCAGCGAGCACTGGAGCTTTTGTCGGCTAAATATTATTGAACAACATCCCATCGTCTTAGCCTGAGTAGAAGTCATTTTAAAGTTGAAGCTGCAATACAATGCCAACCTTAGTTTCATCTTAAGACGTTCACGGAGCGAGAACGTCCAAGTTCTAATCATAGGCGGGTACCAAGTGCTGACAGTGCAGCTAGGCTCGATGGAGACAGACAGGTTGGCACGGACAGGCGATTTAGCATTTGCACGGTTCCATGTACGATTTGATGACGGATACACGGCTACACGGCGCAGCATGATAATGGACACACGGTTACATGGGATATTATGATACTGATATACGGTTACATGGGATATTATGATACTGATATACGGTTACATGGGATATTATGATACTGATATACGGTTACATGTGATATTATGATACTGATATACGGTTATATGGGATATTATGATACTGGATATACGGTTACATGGTATATTATGATACTGATGTACGGTTACATGGGATATTATGATACTGGATATACGGTTACATGAGATATTATGATACCGATATACGGTTACATGGGATATTATGATACTGGATATACGGTTACATGGGGTATTATGATGGGATATATACGGTTACATGGGATATTATGATACCGATATACGGTTACATGGGATATTATGATACTGATATATGGCTACATGGGATATTATGATACTGGATATACGGTTACATGGGATATTATGATACTGGATATACTGTTACACGGGACATTATTATCATGGATATACGGTTACATGGGATATTATGATACTGATATATGGCTACATGGGATATTATGATACTGATATACGGTTACATGGGATATTATGATACTGGATATACTGTTACACGGAACATTATTTTCATGGATATACGGTTACATGGGATATTATGATACTGGATATAGAGTGAAGCGGAACAATGCACTGTCAACAGATAATGGACCGAGACGATCCGTGAATGCTGCGATCAGAACGAATGATAGCTTATATTTATGAATAGCATGAATATTATATTATAGCATGAATATAAACCGACAAAGAAATCGCGCCAAGCATACAAAGGATAAGTCGTCATGGCATGGGACTCTATGGACTCCGCCAATGGCAGTGAGGTGCGTTTTTGGTTCCCATATTATCTGTATTACCGTCCCAACCAACGATGGTATCAAGACGCAACAACAGTAACTTAAATGTCTGAACAAGGAGCCTGTTGCGTATGCCAACAACTTGGCATCTTCAGTGACCGGCCAATGTCAGGACGAAGGCAAAAATTAAGGTATGTTTGGTTTGCGGATTATGCTATTTGTGCCTAAGGAAAAGAGTTCAGTTTTGTAGCCATACTATTTGCCATCTTTTAAGGTCGTTGTGTATATTTTATTTTAGTCTCTTTGTTGACGACTTCCTAAGTTTGGATGACTTTAAAACGAAATTAATGTGCATTGTCATCAAAAATGTTCAAAACTTACGAAAACTTTAGTTCAATAAACTTGTTCTTGTCGTGATAGATGCAAGAATTGCTATAGCATAAGTAGGTCATATGCGGATCCAGAACGAAGGTTTGGTGGGGGGGGGGCACGGATGTTTTTTTTTTGGGGGGGGGCAAAACAAAAATAACACAATTCTGAAAACTCATCGCATGTCACTTGCTTATGCATTGATAGCCGATTTAAAAACAAACTTCCTTTTGTAAAAGTTGCTTAGATTGTCTTCTATATCAGAAAATGTGTCAATTTTGTGCCGATTTCATGCGGTTTGTGGGGGCATGGCCGCCATGTCCCCCCCCCCTGGATACGCTTGTGGAGTAGGTACACGAAACTTCGTGTACGTGTCTTACGCTGTTTTCAACTATCAGCGGAAAGCGCTACGAGAAGAGAGAGGGGAAGAAGGAAAAAAGAGATAGTAGAAAGAAAGAAAGAAAGAGAAGAAAAGAGGAAGGAAAAAGAGTCGACCGACAAAAGGCACATACCAGCTGGACTCAACATCCAAACGTCCTGTGTTCGACTGGAAAAGCGACCGCATTTGGCCGTGCTCTACCGACCGCCACTCCTGCACCCTCCGACCAAGAGCCGCCGGCAGTCACTACTGTCGACAACGACGCGTCGACACCGACGGCGGCGACGGCGGCGGCGGCGGCGGCGGCGGCGCGGTCATGCACATAGTCGGTGTCGGCGCTAATGCCAGGCAATCGGTGGTAAGTTTCATGTTCCTACTAGCGTTGTAGTACGACATTTACAACAATTTGTGGTAGTTGTGACAGTTGAGCAGTTGAACTTGATGCCAATTAGTCGTGATGTGTTTTGTCGTGATGGTTGGTGGAGAAAGGCTACTGCCAGAACTCTGCGGCAGCTTTGAGCATG
>JAXIVJ010010826.1:42500-45844 GCA_036785665.1 Chirona hameri | reverse complement strand
GCCGCGGGCTAACGGCGTGCTGTTATTGTAGTTCGCCGCGGGCTAACGGCGTGCTGTTATTGTAGTTCGCCGCGGGCTAACGGCGTGCTGTTATTGTAGTTCGCCGCGGGCTAACGGCGTGCTGTTATTGTAGTTCGCCGCGGGCTAACGGCGTGCTGTTATTGTAGTTCGCCGCGGGCTAACGGCGTGCTGTTATTGTAGTTCGCCGCGGGCTAACGGCGTGCTGTTATTGTAGTTCGCCGCGGGCTAACGGCGTGCTGTTATTGTAGTTCGCCGCGGGCTAGCGGCGTGCTGTTATTGTAGTCGCCGCGGGCTAACGGCGTGTGCTGTTATTGTAGTCGCCGCGGCTATGCTGTGCACGCTGTTGCTATGCTGTGCACGCTGTTGCTATGCTGTGCACGCTGTTGCTATGCTGTGCACGCTGTTGCTGTGCTGTGCACGCTGTTGCTATGCTGTGCACGCTGTTGCTGTGCTGTGCACGCTGTTGCTATGCTGTGCACGCTGTTGCTTTGCTGTGCACGCTGTTGCTATGCTGTGCACGCTGTTGCTATGCTGTGCACGCTGTTGCTGTGCTGTGCACGCTGTTGCTATGCTGTGCACGCTGTTGCTGTGCTGTGCACGCTGTTGCTATGCTGTGCACGCTGTTGCTATGCTGTGCACGCTGTTGCTGTGCGCTAACATGTTTGTCTGCGGGCGCTCTCTCTGATCAGCTATGCAAGCATCGCGAGGCGCACACTGCAGCCCGGCTATCCAGGCCGCCGGCCGCGCTGCCCGCAGTGGCGGACCCAGAGGGGGGGGGGGGGGGGGGGGGCAGGGGGCCATGCCCCCCCCCCCCCCCCGAGCCTTGAAGATGCCCAATAGCCCGAGGGGGACACATAGCCAATCGAAGTGACTCGAAACGAATTCCACTCCGTTTTAAAACAACTCGCAAGTAATATTGCCCACTCTGACCTCCAGAAGGCCCAGTCTGACTTCTAGAGGGCCAACTCTGACCCTCTAGAGGGCCCACTCTGACCTCTAGAGGGCCCATTGTGGCTTGAAAAAGGGCCAATTCTGGGTTGTAGAGGCTCATTTTGGTATGTGAAAGGCATATTTTGAACTAAAAGGGTCTATTCTGGCCTACATTTGTCTTAAAGGTCAAAAACGCCCACCAAGGCTTGAGGGGCACCAAGGCCTTGGGGGGGGGGGGCACTTTGCTACATGGTCCCCCCTTAACCGAATGCTGAATCCGCCGCTGGCTGCGCAGGCTGCTCTGATGGATTGCTGGACGGCAATAGGCGTACTTATCGTGCTTATACGATTACCTCCCGCCTCTGGCCGCCACTGGCCGCCACGGGCCGCCTCTGGCCGCCACGGGCCGCCAAGGCCTTGGGGGGGGGGGGGGGCACTTTGCTACATGGTCCCCCCTTAACCGAATGCTGAATCCGCCGCTGGCTGCGCAGGCTGCTCTGATGGATTGCTGGACGGCAATAGGCGTACTTATCGTGCTTATACGATTACCTCCCGCCTCTGGCCGCCACTGGCCGCCACGGGCCGCCTCTGGCCGCCTCTGGCCGCCACGGGCCGCCACTGGCCGCCACTGGCCGCCACGGGCCGCCACTGCCCGTCACGGGCCGCCACTGGCCGCCACGGGCTGCCACTGGCCGGCTCTGGGCTGGCTTCTGGGGCTTCTCATTCGGTAGATGGACGTTTTATTGAATCGAACCGGAGGTCAGACACATCTGCGGACGCTGCCCAGAATCCTGATGCTTTTCATTCGGTATATGGACGGCTAATCGTATCGAACCTCAGAAGCTGAGCGGATCTGCGGGATACTTGGAACATTACTGGGTCTCTAATGGTATCGAACCTCAGAAGCTGGGCGGATCTGCGGGATACTTGGAGGCATTAGTGGGTCTCTAATGGTATCGAACCTCAGAAGCTGGGCGGATCTGCGGGATACTTGGAGTCATTAGTGGGTCTATAATGGTATCGAACCTGAGAAGCTGGGCGGATCTGCGGGATACTTGGAGTCATTAGTGGGTCTCTAATGGTATCGAACCTGAGAAGCTGGGCGGATCTGCGGGATACTTGGAACATTAGTGGGTCTCTAATGGTATCGAACCTGAGAAGCTGGGCGGATCTGCGGGATACTTGGAACATTAGTGGGTCTGGATACAGTTCCGTTGGATTTCCTGCTGCTGCTTTGCCAGTATTGGTTCTGAGTACGAAGCCATGTTAGTGTGCCGACTGACTGGGCCAGTTGGTCTGGATTGTTTTTGTTCATCCGCAATCCTGTGTTTGTTTGTGTGTGTGTGCGTCGCTGATTGAGCATGTGTGACGGGTTTACGGGACGCGATGCGGCTGTTAGACTGTTTTGTCTGCTGCTGATACTGGACTGGCCGGTGGCCAGTCGACTGCGATGCGGGCTCTCCCAGGCCAAGGCCACGCCAGCAGGGAAGTGCGAGCTGCCGACCGGCTGTGGCGGGTGCCGGTCCGCCCCGCTCCCGCTCCCCCCCCCCCCCCCCCTCTCCCCCGCCCCGCCGCCGTCGGATTGGTTCCGTGACCCACAGGCGAAGGACGCGATCCCGCCAGTTTCTCCAGCCGCTGTTCGGTGTGTCTGGCAGTGCGGAGCGAGGCGGGGCGGACTTCAGGTTCCTGCGGCCGGTCGCAACGGGGCAGGGAGCGTGGTTTGGAGGGGCGGGTCGCCATAGATCCGTGTGTGGATTCAATCAGCACATTCCCGCACGCTAAGCTGATGTTCAGCTCTCGAACTGGATACGTGGCATCACATAGCGTGGCGGCTGCGCTGCGTATATGCTGTGGCTGTCGGGTTCAGTTCAGGTGGTGCGCTGCGTATATGCTGTGGCTGTCGGGTTCAGGTCAGGTGGTGCGCTGCGTATATGCTGTGGTTGTCGGGTTCAGTTCAGGTGGTGCGCTGCGTATATGCTGTGTCTGTCGGGTTCAGGTCAGGTGGTGCGCTGCGTATATGCTGTCTGTCGGGTTCAGGTCAGGTGGTGCGCTGCGTATATGCTGTGGCTGTCGGGTTCAGTTCAGGTGGTGCGCTGCGTATATGCTGTGGCTGTCGGGTTCAGGTCAGGTGGTGCGCTGCGTATATGTTGTGTCTGTCGGGTTCAGGTCAGGTGATGCGCTGCGTATATGCTGTGGCTGTCGGGTTCAGGTCAGGTGGTGCGCTGCGTATATGCTGTGTCTGTCGGGTTCAGGTCAGGTGGTGCGCTGCGTATATGCTGTGTCTGTCGGGTTCAGGTCAGGTGGTGCGCTGCGTATATGCTGTGGCTGTCGGGTTCAGTTCAGGTGGTTGCGCTGCGTATATGCTGTGGCTGTCTGGTTCAGGTCAGGTGGTG